>VDFB02374674.1:25990-61169 GCA_007258455.2 Sequoia sempervirens | reverse complement strand
TTATAATTTTTAAATTAGTTTTCTTTGAAATTTGTGAGTTTAATTTTTGTTGTTATTGTTGTTGCCAAGAAGTGACAGTTCTTGTTACCAACATTATTTCAATATGCAATAAGTTTATTTGCTAGCTACATTTCATCCCCACCCAACTCATGACTCTCACCCCTTCGATTGGCATATAGCCACAACACCTCTCGCAATTTTACACCCCTGGATTGACACATATAGACCAAACTAAAATTCATTATAAAGCATTAAATATTTCTTATTATTTGTACCTAGTGTTGGCCTATCAGTTCACCCTTATGAAATACCCTTCTTTCACACATTTGTGTGCAGCCTTACGAGAATACCAACAAACAGTTGCTTATTTCAAGGGATCTTCCTCGTACTCTCGTTCTAAAGGGAAATCCATCATATCAATCTTGTAAAGGGGTAAATTCATGAAGTTGTCTGAATCTTAAAATTTTGTTTTGCAAAGTTGTTGAAGGATAAGATCATAACTTTGCCGGTCTCTAAGCCTATTAAGGAACCCTATCCTAATTGGTATGATGTGAGTGCTTACTATCAGTACCATCGCATTAATGGACATGATACCAAAAATTGCATGCAATTGTGTCATGAGATACAAGACTGCATTGAGGACGGTACCATTCACCTCAATGGGAACAAAAACAACATTAACAAATCAATGGCAAAAGCTAACAATGAGTTGCAAATATACATGGATCCGTTTCTGTTGCATTCTACCAACATGATTATTGATCCTACTAATTTTTTTCCTCAACCCGAGGCCTATGTAAACATGGTCACACTAACTTCTATTGTTCCACCTGCACCCGGTTCATCAGATATTATATTTACAGCAAAAGATTTACCCTTAAAAAAAAAGCCTTCACCTCTTTACATTCCTGCTCACATCAATGGTAACATTGTGACAGGAGTCTTGATAAACCCCACGAGCCATGTGAATTTTATTAACAAAGAAACATTAGTATTGAACTCATTGCAAAAAAAAGTATGAAGAAACAAAATCTACAATCCGTACCCACGATGGTATGAGTCTTAAACCTTATGGCTCGATCACTTTGTCTTTCCTAGTTGGACCTAGGACTATTGACAAAGTCTTCGACGTCATCCCAAAGTCAGACCTATTCAGAGTGAAGCTAGGCATTCCTTGGTTGGCTTCCATGAATCGGGTCGCATCCAGTATTCATGAGTGCTTAAATTTTTCCCACGAGGGTGTCGTGCATGTAGTGCATGATACTAGATATCATCCTTTGGTATCTCATGGTGGATATTCACTAGATCACTTTTGGCCCTCCCCGGTTGGTCTGCTTCCTCCGAGAATGGACCTACTTTCCAAGAATTATATGAAGTAGAAAATTATGAGGGGCAAGGGCAAGCTAACCAACTTCTTGTAGCCAGCAGAAAAATCGTTAAGCCTCCTCTTCTCAAGATGAGAAGGGCTGGCCTTATGACTACTCCTTCTCTGAGAGAAAGAAGTCAAAATAGAAGTGTTCCACATGCTCCAAATTTTAGCACCATCTTGAAGATCCTAGAAAACTAAATCCAAAACAATTTGAACGAGGTCGAAAAGAGCTCATATGTTCGAGTTATGCTCAGTCAAACCTTGGTCAAGTTAGGGCTCAGGTCAGTGAAAAAGGTCAAAATTCACAGTCACCAAAAATGGTCAAAAGTAGCATCATGTCGAAGAGCTCGTCACCAAGATTCTGATGCCATTCATTTCATCGAAAACAAAGCTTGTACGACAAAGATATGGTCAGTCAAAGTTGAGGGTTGACCATGATGATGTGGCAGGAATGACGACATGGAAAGAATGATGACGTGGCAAAAATGATGACATGACTATTTAAAATATAATTTAAAAGCTAAATCCTCTTAAATTTAAATTATTAAATCTTTTAAGTTTTAAAATCCCATACTATGAGATTTTTAAGGGGTCTTAGAGATTTTTAAGGATATTAAAAGATTTTGAGAGGATTTTAAGGGATTTAAATGGTAAAATGGCTTAACGAATATAATTCATTCTTTGTAAATATTTTAAAAGGGCTTAAAATAATCTTAAAGATTATTAAAAAGGGATTTGGAAGATTATTTTTGTAACGCTCATAAAAAATAAGAGCTATTATTTAGGAATGAGTTTTTTTGCAAAAGGTATATTGTTAGCCCGATTTGTTAAATAATAACCTCTTATGGTTATTATTTCCTCCTCCAATGTAACCAAACCTAACCAAAGGCTAAAATAAATCATGTACGATATGTAGGGGGTTATTTGGTTAAGGGGGGAGTTATTTCATTAATTACGGTGGTTTTCACCCCATATAGTAAATTTGATGTATAAAAAGGGGTAGAAGGAAGGGTTTTTAGCTAAGTGATTTGAAAGTGGATTTTGGTGATGATTTTGGAGAGATGAAAATTTGTGAGAGATTTCCAAGTGAGGATTTTTGAATAGTGAATTTTTAATCCTTATGCATTTGAAGTTTAGTTAAGCTTGTTGCATTTGTTGAAGGATTTTCTTTGTAATTCATTATCATCCGAGGAGACGAGAATCTTGTAACAGGTGGAAGACCTTTTGTAATCATTTTCTGGAGCATAATAGGATCGGTCACTCTTTGGAGAGGGACCCAGAGACGTAGTCACGATTGTGGCGAACTCCGTTATCAAATTGTTTGCACTTTCTCTCTTCTTCTCTCTCACATTATGGCTATCACCTTGATTTTTAATGCATAATTTCAATAATGTACACTTGTTTTCGAGTTTCCATTAAATTGTTTAAGTTAAGCATTCAATTATGCAATTAGTCTAGATCCTAAATTAGATCATCCTGTAACAAAAAAATCGGTAGCCTCCTCTTCCCGAGATGAGGAGGAGCCTGCGCTTATGACTACTCCTCTAAGAGAGAAAGAGAAGTCCACATCGGCCCCTTCTCCCCGCAAAGCTAAATAAAAGGCTATACCATTTTCTCCCTCTTCTCCAAAGAAAGAGGAGAAGCCCATAACGGCTCCCTCTCCTTCTCGCAAAGGAAAAGAAAAGGTGACTTTTCCCCAGACTGCCTTGTCCTGGCCCCTTTCTTGGGAAGAGTACTAGATGAGCAATCTAGGTGACTACCCACTGAGTCTGATGATTCCTCCTTGGTGTAGGCCCAAGATCAGGATCGTGGACCTCCCTAATGAATATCCTAGACCATGGTATTATTTATATGGCAGAAAGAAACATTCTCGCAGATAATTTGATCCACGGCCTCCTACTACTCCTACTCCTAAGGCAATGAGCGGAAAGAGGCCCACTGCCGAGGCTCTCAAGTTGACTCCTCTTGTCGCTCTTAAGCTTGCTCCCCCTACTCCTGTACAGGAACTTGTTCCTTTGCCTAAAAAGGTCATAGTGGATGTTCCTATGGTCAATCAGGAACCTCACATCCCTTCGCAAGCTCTGGCTTCTAACTCCAAGAGTCGTAGAAATTGCATTTCATGTGAGCGCAAGCATCGTTGAAAGGATCTCTTGGCCAAGCAATTTGCCTCACAATAGAAGGAGGAAGGAACAACCGCTCTTGTTTCAGGATCTCCTTCCTCCCTTTTGGTTGTTTCTATTCAACTTGATCCGCTCTCAGCTTTCGTTGCAAGCACAAATGCACTTAACCCTAAATGGGTATAGGTGTTTATTTCTCCTTCAATGGAGCCACCTTTGCTAATGTTCGTCCTAGATATTCAGCCCTTCCCTAAGCTCAAGGACACGGTTAATACTTCAATTGTGTTTGTTGTGGTTCTATCTTCCTCTTCCTCTACACCCCTAGCTTCGTCTATGGGGAGTTCACCTCCTCCAACAAAGAAGGAGGTGGAGGTTGTTCCTTCTAACAAAGAAGGACATAAGAGAAGTCCACCTTCTTCGCAAGGTGGCCCTATGATGACTTGTTTTTTCCTTGTGACAAAACCAATCTTGACTTCCCCTGAGTTCATCATCGCTCCCAAGTCATTTAGCGAGCTTAGCGGTGAACCTCAAGCACAATCTGCATCATCCACTGAGAATAAGCATGATACTCCCACGGGATGCATGTTTAATTTCGTGGATGAAGTCTTGGCCATTTCAACAATCTTCACAAAATCACTAACTTTAACTCCACAGGATCTCGATGGAGAGGACCTTGGGGGCCCTCTTCCTTGGCCCTTGTTGTGGGAGGGTCGGATTCTCCTCCTCTTAACATTTCACCCTTGCAGGCTCACCCTCGTTCCCCTTATGAGGATCTAGATTGGGAAGCGGATGACCTCTTGGCCAATCAATGTTAGGAGGAGGCCCCTCTTCTTGATCTTGTGTGTGTGTGTGTGTTTTGTGATGTGTTCCCCCGTACTCGTGCTACGCGTGCATAGATGATCCTTGTCACCCTTGTTGGTGCTTGGATGCAGGCATGGTTTTTGTGTCACAAACCTTCTATTTGTACCATCATTCTTTCATGTTTGTGCTTCATTTTCAATAAATTGGGGAGAATGTAAAGCATTGGGGGCATTTAGGCTTCCCTTCCATGTTGACCCAATTTTTTTATTTTTACTTTGTCTTCTGTGCATTCTTCTTGATCTGGTTGGGGATTGATGATCTTTCGCCTTGCATTGTGCTTACCTATTATCATATGAGCTCAGACAGATTTCACCCCGCTAAACCAAATCCCCATGTGTCCTTTATTTGTATTTTTATTTTCTCTCACTCTCTCTTTATCTTTCTCTCTTCTTTGCTTGAGTTGTCCCTTCTATGTGTGACAACGCTCTTCTTTAACACTTTGATTTTTCAAAAAATGAATTTGTTTCCAACGAATATTTTCTTGAAATTATTTACAACATTTCTCCCTAAGGATTGCATTATCAACTTGGAACCCTAACGGAACATGTTTCCTTCATCACAGGTTCATATAGAAAGGACTTGAAGACCTTCCTCCATAGTGGGAATAGCTTTCACCTCCCATCACGTGGGGGCATGACCTTCCTTTCGAATTCCTTGATGAAGTGAACATATTTTCAAAGGATTCCTTGATAACGAATCACTCTAAGGTGAACGGTCGCTTTTGAATTGTGTGTCCCTTGAGCGGACCCCCTTTATTCCTCATGGCAGGTTCCCAAGGGACCCTTCCTTCGAAAGCCTTTATGATGAATGGACCTTTTCACATCTAACCTAGGGCCAGCCCGACTAGGCTCATTCCATTCGCCCTTTCATGTATATCCCAAAGGCATCCTAACTAGACCTTACCTTTCAAACAGTGCATCCCTTGAGTGGACCCCTCTCCTTTTGAAGGATTCCCAAGGGACCCCTTTGAAAAAATTTCAATCTGCGTGACCGGCCACTTTAGACACATTCTATCTGTGGGTAGACATGTCACCACTCTAGACATGTTCTATCTGTGGGTAGACGTGTCGTCGCTTTTAAACACGTTCTATATGTGGGTATATGTGTCACCTCTTTAGACACGCTCTATCTGCAGGTAGATGTGTCGCCGCTTTAGACATGCTCTATCGTCGGGTAGACATGTTGTTGCTTTTGACATGTTCTATCTGTGGATAGATGTGTTGACACTTCTTGACTTTGCAAATTCTACTTCCTTTGGGCTTCCTCCATGCAAGAGATCTTGGGGGTTGCCTCCTTGCAGGTTGGCGGTCCTATAAGACGCTTTGTTCCAACTTCATAGTTTCGAGTAGCTATGGAGTCCTTTGCATCTCCTACACCTTCGGTTATGCTAGACCAAGTACTGCTTCCTTGATGGTTCAAGTATACTTTTCTGATCTTACACTCTTCTTGATCTACTTTATTGAGCACTCATTAGTACTCGTGCTCGCTAAAATGGGGACAAAATGTACAAGAGAAAATTTTCACCCTAGGCACAATTCCCTTTTTTTTCTTTTATACACTTTATAAAACCAAAGTCATAGGCTTAAATTTACTTAATCTCATTGTTGGTGGTCCATGTGGAGCCTATTTTGCGTGTTGGTGGAGAAATTTTTGTCAGGGACGCCCGCGCAGTGCACTTATGTCCCTAGCAGATTCCTACGACTAAGCCAGCAGAGGCGTTACTCTTCCCATTGGAAACAAAGTTGTAACACCTCCTTCGGCCAACTGACTCGAATATGGTCATTTTATTCTTCATTCCTTCATATTCACTCCTTGAACTTGCATTCCAACTCTTGAGAACACTACATAACTCTTCAACAGGTCAAGCCTTCATTCTTGCACTCTCACAAGCTCACTTTCACTCACTTCCAAGCATTCCAAGCATTCCATTGCAACAACGTCACACTCCAACTCGGTAGAGCACATTGGGGACCACACCATTCGTAGAAAAGGCTTGAGTTCCTCTCATTTCTCCCCCAAGCAGCCTTGAGTGCTCTTGGTGGAGGTGGTAAGCTTCCCTCTCCTCTCCTCTATCATTTGGTGAGTGGCATAGTACTATTTTTTAGTTCTTTTTCTTTCTTTACGTATTTCTTCTTTATCTCGTTATTTTGGTTGTTTGTGGCAGTGGAAACACCTAAATGGGGGTTTGACTAAGGCAGGCCCCTATACATCCCCCCAACATTTTTCCTTCTTGTTGTGTGTAGGCGTACTAGCTTTCAGAGAATCCACTAACGAACGAATTCATTGGTGAGATTCTCCTCATCTTTATCACTGTTTCTTATTTACTTTATAATATTAGAGATTATTTAATTTACTTAGTTCTGTCATTTTGGCCCTTTAGATAGTTTTTTGGGCCGTTAGCTAGTTTTTAGTGACTTAACCTCATCTTTTTCGTTGTTTGGCCATACGGATGATAGCGCACTTTTGAGATGCCAGCACGTCGCGCTGTCGTCCAAATTTTGCACTTCTGTCCTCGGATAGAGAGTCTCCTGAGACGTAGTGTTAAACCTAGAAAGTAGCTCGCCTAGCCTCTTTCTGCATTTTGGGCTTGCTGAGTAACTGAGGAACCCTACGGTCCTCGTTACCCTCGCCTTACATATCCTAAACATTGCACTTAGCTAAGGTAAGTTAGCGAAGCCTCTCGCATCTTGACCCTCCGTGACCTGGGGTCTTGCACATGGTGGTCCCCCTCTCTTACACTAACATCTACCTTATATATATCATGCTTATTTTAGGGATGCCACTCAAAGCAACTTAACAACCCACATAATACTATTAATGATATCTAAATTAAGAGCTATGGTAACCACAAGATAGGATTAAAGGTATAGCACACGCATCCTCTTAAAACCAATATTAGCTCCAAAGTTGATGAACTTTGGATAATTATTCTACTTGATCGGATACTCTATAGTCATCTTACAATATCTTAGTTTGTTTTTGAATGATTCCATAAAGTTCTAAAATGATTATGACTTTACCATCAAGTTCTTGTAACTATATATATGTTGAAATCTGTGTTAGTCAACTTGTTTCACTCTATTATCTGTTGCCTTGTCCTCCCTAAGACTAGAGATTTCCATTCATGTTGCATGTGTTCTTTTTTTGCTCCAACCTTTGGTTATACCCTTAGGGAAGAGGTAATGGATGATGCATAGTACCCTATTACTACTTGAATGCCATTATTATGATCTATTTTGGGATACAATCTTTGTTGTACAACACAACTTTTAAGTATACATTTATAATTGATTGAACACTCTATTATGTGTTTTTTTCTTGTTTTCCCTAATTTCCTCTAGCTTGTATTGTGTATGTTCTTTTTTTCTCCAACATTTGGTTATACCCTTAAGCAAGAGGCAACGTATGATGCATTACCCTAGTACTACTTGAATGGCATTATCATGATCTATTTTGGGATACAATATTTGTTGTACATCACAACTTTTAAGTATACATCTATATCTGGTGTAGATTTGTTGGTGTAAGAACCTTTAACTCTTCTTCCTCTTCTTCTTCTTGCATACCTATCATCAATAAAAAAAATTTGAGATCGTATATGAGTGATAAAATTTGGGTCCATAGTGGATAGCTTAATTGATCCATCTTGATTGAAGCGACAAGTTGTGCCTTTAGTTCTGAAAGATACAATTTCAATAGATTCTTGGAGTTTGAACACTACATCCTTGATGCCATGTTTTCTTTCATACTATTGATTACATCTTTCAACTTTTTGATTTCTTCCCATATAGCTTCCCTAGTGATGGTATCCACATCCTCCCTTAATTACTATAAAATTCCATCCTTCAAAGATTCCACATCTATGAACCCCTCTCCCCAACTATTAGATCATCCTCATCTAGACAATTGCCTAGAGTGACTTGATTCCTTTCCTAATAAATTTACTAATTTGTAGCCTCAAGGGTGAATTGGTTGAAACCCTGATTTCATAATAACTCCCTCAAATCTACCCCAAATGAGTTCAAATATGGACCAAAAGCTTCAATATGTCCATCAACTAGAAAAAAAAATTAGTATCTTTGGGACAAATTTTAGTGGAAACCCTAATTTTTCAATAACTCCTTCAATTCTACTTCAAATTATCTTAAATATAGACTATAACAAATTCAATCTATTGATAAACCCTCCAAAAATCAAAAAAATATTAACCAAACTGAGAGAGAGATATGCACTTCACAATTTGAATTTGAATTTTTTTAATGTTTGTATTCTTGCCTTCTAGATGTCAAAATCATGCTTTGATACCACTCATAATTAAATAACTTGCATATGGAAGAATTTAATAGAAAAAATGTTGCAAAAACTTAATAATAATAAGCCAAGACACTTTGTCGAGGAAACCTTTAATAGTATTTAATAATAATAAACTAACTTCTACCTCATATATATACCATACTTATACCATGGATGCCACCCAAGTCAACTTATATAAGATTGTATCAATTTCATGTAACTTAATTAAAAATGATGGTAGCCACAAGCCAACTACTTATATCACTCTGCACATTATAGGATTAATGATGTAGCAATGACAAGGAAAATACAACAATTCCTAGTTGATCTAAGTAGGAACACAATGCAAGTAATACCACAAATCTTATAAGATTTCAACATAGTCATGGCACTAAAGAAAGAACAAGAAAGGAAGAAGAGAAGAAAAGGAACATTATACACAATAAAAATAACATACCTTAAAAAAACCTATATAGGAGAAAACCAACCTCCAAAGGGTGCACCTAATATAATATTCAACAATGAATAGTTACAATACAAAAGCAAAGAATGTGTGTTTGAATGATTTCTACACCCTAAATCTAAAGAAATTCCAATAGCATTACCCCACACAAAACTTGGTTATCTCATTCCCACAATATATAGGCCATGGAGACTAAGGAAACTATCAAAGGTGTCCCAAAACTTTGGGCTCAAAAACATGAGCCAAAATCAAGTCCATCCACAATTAACCCACTCCAAAGGGAATAACACAACTTGAATATAACTCCTAATTTGATCAGTTAACTCTCAAAAGCAAGAGTGCTCAAAATAACTCCAAAACATTCCATGTAGGTACAATAATATCTCTTACACGTGCTCTTAATAACCATTCAAATATGTTACTCAAAGTCCACCTAGCAACCCCCTTAATTATTTTTACAATTGGCATGAGACTAATGACATGTGTGAAAGAGTGTCAATAAAAAATTTCATCCAAGTAATGTACTATTTTCCATGTGGGCACATTATTTAAAATATTACATGAGTATTAAATAATTGAAACTTGACCTATCACTTGCAAGGTGTATAATACCTGGTCCTAACAACTAAAGTTGTAAAAATAACACTAAAAAGGGGATGTCAATCATCCAGTTTATCCCACCCTCCATTTAGAGGATATTTTATGTTATCAAAAGGTTATCAACTAGTAAGAGTAATGTCTCCCTCAAAACCTTCTTCTGATTGCAAATACTATACACCAAGTTGCTCAAGCTAAGAACTCTTGGCTCTAAAATGGTTAGATCTAGATAAGGAAATATTTACCAACCATGAGGATGGGACCAACCCAATTATTGGCTTGCAGGGAGTTCATGTCCTCACTTCTATCATCTGGTCCTTGATCATTGATCTTTTCTTGGTTGTCTTACTCCATAAGATTCTAACATTAATTAACAAGTGAAGTGATGGGTTGAAAAGTCAACAAGAAGTTCAATGTGACATAGTGTACGTACCTAAATCCTATTGGTCATAAACAATTACCTAGGAGCATATCTAGGAAAATTTCATTAAGAGGCAAATAGCAATTTACCAAGTGTCCACAAACAAAATTAATGGCATCACAACATTAAGCTAACATATGTCTAAGATGTGCTTTACATTTTAGATTTCAATGCTAATGACCACTTCTTGTTTCCCATGATGACCTGGCTAAAAGACGCAATTAACCTACAACTTGTATTTTATCCCTAACACCTAGCCCTTGATCTTACTTATACCAATAAAGAGTGTGAATTTTTTTTATTGCTTAACAAGCCTCTAACAATATTAGTAAATGGCGGGTTCCCTATGAAGCATTTAAGCACACTATTCAACTTGTATAGTCATGCCCAAGGAGGGTATTCATATGTCAACATCTTTGCTTTCACCATTTCTCTATCCACTATCAAATATTGATTGTTTATTCGACATTGTCAAATGAGTGCTATTTAATGAAAGTGTAGCCATAACAAAATGACAAAACTACCCAACAACTCTAACCTTCTCCCATTTTTTCAACATTATGGCTTATCAATCAATGCATCTCCACCATCAATCCCCACAAGTGTTTAACAAGTAAAGAAGCATATGCATGCTACCTAACTAGTTGTACACCATTGTGTCATTCGAGTAGTTTGATATAGGTTTGAGTTCAAGTAAATTTGACATCTAAATAATTTGTCCCATTTATAATAAGGAGGATTTTGCAAGCAATAAGATATATGTTATCAAGCTAACTATGAACTATAAAGATTAATTGTAACACATTGAAACCCTAACCTAGGCTCACATATTGATATCACACAAGCAAAATTGCTTCAAAAATTAAAAGCCCTAAAATGGAGGAGAATGTTTTGCCAAAATAATTTTTTGTCTTTTCAACCAAATCAAAAAAAAATCTTGTCTAATTTTCCTATTAAATTATTTGCTGACATGGAAATCAAAATTTGATGCTTTTGCAAGAATTGTTTGAATTTGATGCTCTTTGTTGGTTTGCAAGGTTACAATTGAAGGGTCAAATCTAGTTTAGCCCACCTTAATTGTAAATTCTTGGTTAGTGAGGAACTCTACAAGAACTACTTAGAGGTTTATTACGATGAGAGCCTTGTTGATTACAATGAGTAGATGATCAAATTGAGGACATCTAAATTGCAAACCCCAAGTGAGAATTATGAAACGATGGAGCAGTGGTCCCTTTTTGCATCCAATTGGCACCATGTCATGTTGTAGTGGAGACCATATGTACATGTCTAAAAAATAACACAATTTAAGTGAATGCCCTACAATACATAGAGACCAAAACCTCTTCTAAAAGAGGTTGCAACTGTGTGGTGTATAAAATGTATCATGAATAAGCAATTAAAAGCTATACAACACACCAATGAAACATTATATCAAGGAATTCAAACAATAATCAAATTTAAACAAACGATTCCCCAATGGCATCTCATTGTCCTCTATCTCCAAGGATTCTTTAAGTCATTTTTCTCTCAAATTTTTTGTGCACATGACTTTCCAAATGACAACCTAAAGAATGAGAGATGCTAGAAATGAAAGAAATATTTTCTATGCTACATGATTGCTAAACTAGTTGTAGATGATATGCAAAGATAATGATGCTACTATGATATTGCTAATGGAAATGATATGATTAAACTATTGTAATTAAGATGATGATAATGCAAGTTCCATGATTAATCTACTTGATACTAAAATGCAAATACTAAAATGACAATGCTAAGATGCTAATGCTAATAAAATTTCTGTAGAGTGTAATTACTCTCAGCTCTCTCTCTTTGTTGTAAATGAGGTTCTATTTATAGATTTTCCAAGGCATGAGCCTATGTAGTAGGAATCAAACAGCATGGATCCGATCTGGAGAATGGACGATTGAAGGTGAAGAGGTTAGAGAGAAAAGGGGAGTGTGTTCCCTTTAGAAGAACAAACTGCCAAGTATGAAGAGCAATCAAATGGAGGTGAAAGCCAAGTGTCCCAAATTGGTTAGAATTTGTTGAGGATAAATGCCATATTAAATATTAGAAATATTTAATTTCATGAGACACATGATGAGGTGGAAGGTGAGAAGTTAGTAAACATGTACTTAAATCTAAATTTAGAATTCAAATTTAATGAGAGGAGGTTAATTAAATAAAACAAACTAATCAAATTTGATTATTTAATTAAAATGTGAAGAAAATGATTTAAAATAGAAAGAATTAGAGAAAATGAACTATATAAATAAATTTTTCAATTTATTTATAAGTAGAAGAATTAAAGATCATTTATTAAATAACTTGTATTTAATTAATTCCTCCAAACCAAATCTAAGTATATACATTTTTCCCCTCTTTGAAGTGATGTGTTTCCAACACATTGCTTCAAAGAAAAATTTGTTGATAGTGTTGATAAAAATATTCAATATGCCCCAGACATTGATTTTCAAGTAATGATGTGTGTATACCCCCTCAAGAGATAAATCGCGAAATTTTTGAATTTTTAGGATTTTTTTTAATTTTTGAAATTTTTAATATTTTATGATGATCTTCGAATTTTTAGGATTTTGCAACAATTTATCTCTCGATAAAGAAAACTAACCTGCCAATTGATTAATTGATGCCCTTGTGAAAAATAAAATAACCCCACTTAATTACCCTCCAATTACCCCTTTAAAATATAAAAAGATGAAAAAGTGAGCTCATTCGAATTCATTTGCATTTGGAATATTAAGTTGATTGAGCACCTGAGCAAGATGGTGAGATCCCATACCACACCCACCGATCCGAGCGAGTTTGATGACACAACTATCTCGCCACGTATGGACCTCTAGTACATACCCCAAGAAACCTCATTTTCAAATTTGAAATTGTTTTCGCACATTTTTTGATGTTTTGAAATATGTTAGCATGTTTTAGCGCATTTAAGATCTGCTTTAGTGCATCAATTTCTTGTTATAGCACATATGGTAATTTAGCACATTTAGATCTTGATATAGTGCATTTATTGAATGTTTTAGGGCATAGAGATTTTTAGCACATAGATGCTACCAGGTAGCGCATTTGTTGTCTGTTTGAGCGCATTTGGTTTGTGTTTTAACACATCTAGGGTTTTGGCGCATAGAGACACTGTTTCAATGCATAGATGGAAGTTTGTAGCGCATCCATGATTTCAGCACATAGAAGAACTATTTTAGCGCATTGACACCATAATTCATGAATTTTGATTGTTCTCCTTGATTTTGATGTTTGATAATCGTGTAAGCCGTTGTTTGATGATGTTTGATAAGATAGATGATGATTGACCTCATGATAGGTGAGAGTCAATGATACACACTCAACGATATTTTATTGAAATCTCATTAAATTTGATTAGATTGATTGATAGGTTGATTGATAAAATGTTGATTTACAATATATCATGATTATAGGAGGATTTTAGAGTTCTTCAATCTTGGGAGCGCTTCCCGAAGACCTGGGACATGATTCCACATTTGGTGCAGGCAGATTTGGATGTGATTGGGTGGTGTGGTCTATCTTCCTTGATTGATATGCCCTAGTATAGGATAAACAGGGGACTATTGACTGCATTAGTAGAAAGATGGCATAGTAACCACAACACTTTCCATCTAGCCACTGGTGAGATGACAATTACCCCAAAGGATGTGTACTATATATTGGGGATTCTTGTGGTTGGTTAGTTAGTCATCTATGATCAGACCGAGCAAGGAGGTACTGAGATGCTAAGGAATATTTTTGCTGACAACAGGATTAGCTTTTATGAGATCTCATGGCAGGAGATGGTTGATTCATATGAGCCCTTACCATGTGTTCTAGTTGGTTTCATTGGAGGTTTCCTATATCTCGACCGTAGGTCGAAGGGACTGTCTGTTGGTTGGGGCAAGATATTGGAAAGTATGATCACATAGGGGATTTGATATACATGGGGTTCCTGCATGTTAGCTCACTTATACCATGATCTACATTAGGTGGTATATCTTGGAGCTGCGATTTTATCAGTTGGTGTGACATTGCTTCAGATTTGAGCTTGGGAGCACATAGTTGTTACTCAGCCTGTGGTGGATAGAGATCATCTAGTTAGCAGGCCATATGTCTTTGGATACACAGGTTCGGTTGTCCAACACAAGCTAGGAAAATTGGAGTATTGGCGTCAATTTTTGGATGATTTGGAGACCATCACATGGCGACCGTACTTAGATTGTGAGCAGTGGCCTGAGGATGATATTGAGATGCCATATGTTTTCACTTTGAGTTACTTGATTGGGTGGACATAGTTTTTTATCGAGAGATTCCTGCTCATGAGGGTGCTTTTCCACTATGGCCGAGTTCAAGTTATGCTCTAGGCAATTGCATTATATGCTTGAAGATAATAGGATATTCTAGAGTGGGGACCCACACTATCCTATGATGCAGCTTGTGAGGAGCATTTTGGATTATAGCCATAGATTTGGGATTATTGTCTAAATATCATAGATGCTTTGATGATAGATGATTATGCTCAGTATTTCTTCACACATGATTTCCCAAGGATATCTAGTCTAGATGAGCCAGCACCGACATTGGATGATGAGAAATCACTGAGACAAAGGAGGGGTGGGGGAGATGGTGATGATGAGGGAGATGGTGGAGATGATCGAGATAGTGGAGATGGAGGTGATGGAGAAGGTGGTGATGATGGCAATGGTGCAGGTGGTAGGCAGATACTAGACCTCAGCATACCCTCGAGGAGGAGATCTATTGTTCCTTCAGGACAGTAGTAGTCAGGACCATCTCAGATTCAGATTTGTGTGCCTTCCCATCATCAATAGGCACAGATAGATGCCTTACAAGCACAATTGTAGGGTTTACAAGGACAGCTAGTGCAGGCACAGGTGCAGATTATCTCTCTAACAGCAGAGAGAGATGTTGTGAGGCAAAGATGTGAGCAGGCAGAGGCCCTAGCAGAGAGATTACAGAGAGTTTCTGAGGGGACCACCACAAGGGATATGCTTAGGGAGGTGTGACATTCAACCAAAGAGGGAGAGTACTATAGATTATGGTACTATGAGGTAGTTCTTGCAGACTGGTGTGCCCCGAGTTATGCATAGTTTGTCAATGCCAGATTAGGTCGGAGTCATTCTCAGACTATGAGCAAGGGTGTGACTGGACCACCTCCCAAAGATCCATCAGGCAGGGATCCAGGTGCAGGTCCATCTGGTGGTGTAGCAGCAAGCATAGCAAGGCCTACATTGTCTAGAGGGAGTAGCACATAGCCTTTATGTTCATATTTGATGTATTGAAACTTGATGTATACATTTATTCAATCAAAGACGTTATGATTTCTTGCCATGTTATTGATGTATCTCTCCTCATTTTGGGATATCATTGTACATTTGACATTGATTATTTTGAGATTATATGAGATGCGGCAAAGACTATTTATCTATATGTTGTCTATATGCTTTTATGATGAATTCTTATGGTGAATGCATTTGATTTCTGCTCTATATGCTATGTGATGTTTTATATGATTATGCCATGGGTATGTATGGATGCAATAATGAAACGATGATGCATGGATTATGATTCTATATAGCCTTTATGAATGATGTTTTATGCTATATGGGATGGATTTGATTATTCAAATGAGGTGTGATACACCTTTTTTTTTCTAATGCAAATACATGATCTAATGCATGCATGGATGTATGATATGATAATGCTTTCTCATGTATGTATGATATGATAATGATTATGCAACTACATGTGAATGATATTTTTCTTTTTTTTAATGTCAAATGTACTCAATCCTTTAGTGAGAGATAAAATCATTTTGAAATTTTCCAGCCTTGGAAAACCTAAAATGCAAATGCAAAACTAATATGGATGCAATATATCTTAACCATGCAAATCTAAATATGCAATGTTGTCATTTTTCCAACCAATTTGTTGTGCTTGGTATCATCATTGAGTTTTTAATATGTTGAAATTTAGTACAAATATTTATGGTATAACTAAACCATGATGACCTAAGTGCAACTTCCATTGGCTTTTTGATATTGCAAGGTAATACAAGCATCTAGGCATATAATTGAACCAATATGACCTGAGTATTACTTATGTAAAACAGACAAGAGAATCATTTTCCTATGCAAATCCAGAATGTCATCAATGATTCTTTGTAGAGCATGTCCCGCAACAAATTTACATAGTAGTAATGATTTAACTCACAAACAGCAGACAAAGAAAAATCATACTCTATCATAGCTTCTCTAGTCCATGACATCCTTAAGTTACTCTGGAGAAATGATAATAAAAATTAAGATACAATAGTTGAACATTCATGCTAAAGTGATTAAATCATGCTTCAAAAGAACATCATCCAATTTGATTTGTTTTGTTGATCTTGTTGTTGGTCTGGATGGTTAGTTTTCTAAAGATCGTAATTGATGTTCAATGTTGAGTTTGGTTGTGATTGTTATGTTTTCTATGTTGTCTAACTATTTTTTTCTTATCTGTTCTTTTAAGCTCAAAGTAGATTGGCCCCAATGAGTTCAGGATTTTTCCCCTAGTGAGAAACAAACCATTTATTGTGAAAGTGTACAATGATAACCAAGCCAGGGTGAGACATGATTGAAATGCCCAGATATGTACATGAGGTTCTTATGACGAATAGGCATAATGATGGCGAAAAGCGGACGGCAGACACACATTCCAATAGATGGAAGAGCTAATCTACCACAAATAGCCCCTGTTTCCAGGTTTTCACCACTTGTTTTATTGCACTTTTTCTAATTTTATGATATTTTTGTTGTCACCAAGACACCTGTTTGCCAGGTTTTCATCAAGGTAACGATTTTTTTGATTTTTCACTTTTTTTTGTTTTTTTTATTTTTATTTTTCATCTTTTTTTATTTATTTTTTTGGATTTTTCAGCTTTTTACCATGCACTGGATGAGTTATCTATAAAAATTCTTGAGATGAAGGTTGTTGATAGGTTCTTTGAATAGGTCCCCTTTAGGTGTAGATAACTGATATGCTCCATATCCATAGATTGATACAATAACAAAAGGACCTAGCCAATTTGGTTCAATTTTTTCCTTCTTTTCCTGATCTTGTTGATTGTGAGGATTCTCTTTTAGAACCAAGTCACCAACCTGAAATGTTCTTGGTCTTACTTTGTGATTATAGGTCCTTGACATTCTTTTTTGATAAGCTTTCAAATGATCAATAACATGTTGATGGAATTCATCTAAACAATTCCAACTCTTGTAATTTGGATACTCAATAGTCTTCCTCTAAAATGATTCCTTTCAATGACACCCAAAGTGAAGGTAACTCAACCTCAATAGGTAAGATGGCTTTCGATCCATAGAAAATGGCATATGGTGTGGCTCCTGTAGAGGTGTGCATGCTAGTACGGTATAACCACAAAGAAAGGTTTAGTTGAACATGCTAGTCACGTCCAACATCGTTGATAGTTTTTTTCAAGATTTTCAAAATGGTCTTATTTGAGGCTTTTGCTTGACCATTCCCTTGAGGGTAATAGGGTGTGGAAGATCGGTGTTGGATATGGAATTTTTCACAAATTTCTTGTACATCCTAGTTTTTGAAGGGTCTACCATTGTTAGTGACAATGGAGCTAGGAATGTCATACCGACAGACAGTGTAGTTCAAGATGAAAGAGGCAATTTGTTTACTAGCAATCATGGTTAATGGGACAGCTTCTATCCACTTTGTGAAATACTCGGTGATTGTGATTATGAATTTATGCCCATAAGAGGAAAATGGATGAATCTTACCCACAAGATCAAGTCCCCATTGAAAAAAAGGCCAGGTTGATGTGAATGGTTGCAGCTCCTACACCGATGCGTGTATGATATTTCCATGGACTTGACACTTCTTTCACTTCTTAACAAATTGAAAAGATTCATTCTCCATGTATGGCCAATAATATCCCAAGCGTAGGAGTTTCTTAGCTAGAGTAAGACCACTTGAATGAGTACCAAAAATACCTCCATGAACTTTGCGTATGGGTAGTTTTAGATTCATCACATTCAAGACATCGGAGGAGAGTACCATCAAGACCTCATCGACAAAATGTATTAGGTATCAAGGTGTGTCGGGTTGCTTGACAAATAAAGTTGTGTTTTTGGTTTCAGGATAAATCATGTGAAAGGGTATTGTCTCTCAAATAGGTATAAATCTTCCCATAGATTGAAGAATCAACTTCAACTAGATGGTACACGACTTGGGATTGAGGATTGTCATAGGCGAGATTAAACCATTTTTCCACTATGAATTTGTAACGACTTCGTTTTTCTGGTATTTGTAGAAGAAAAGCAATGGTTGCCATGGCATTTGCAGCTTTGTTGTCTACTCTTGGAATTTGTTCAAAATTGGTCTCAAGAAATTATTTCTTGAAGTCATCTACCATTCTCTTGTATGGCATCAGCTTGTCATCTTTTGTCTGATAATCATCATTAACCTGATTGATGACTAATTGAGAGTCTTCATAAACCTATAATTTTGTGATTTTCCATTCCACTACTACCTTGATACCAATGATTAGTGTTTCATATTTAGCCATGTTGTTAGTGCAAGGAAACATAAACCTGTACTATTTTGGGATATTATTTCCTTGAGAAGTAACAAATAGGATTCTAGCACCCGATCCATGTTGAGTGTAAGACTCACTAAAGTATAATATTCAATTTTGTGTTGTCATTGTGAGGACATTTGTATTTGGGAATTCACTGTGCGTAGGACGGTCATCTTGTAACGGTGCTTCAGCTAACTGATTTGCTATTGCTTGGCCCTTGATTGTTTTTCTATCCAAATATTGAATGTCAAATTCACTCAATATCATCACCCACTTTGCTAAGTAGATATTTTAATGGATCTATCTTGGCTATCAGTTTGACGATATGTGTTAACATATAGTGTCGCAATTGTTGAGTAGCAAACACCACTACCAAAAAAGCTTTTTCAATGAATGTATAGTTAAAATCATAGCCATTCAATGTTATGTCGATGTAGTAGATGGCCCTTTCTTTTCCTGTAGAGTCTTCTTGTGCTAGCAGAGCTCCCAAAGATACCTCAGTAGTTGCTATGTAGAGTAGAATAGGTTTTCCCTCTATCAATGGTACCAATATAAGTGGATTCATCAGATGTTGTTTCAATAGATTAAAGACAGCTTCACATTTTTCATCCCATCTAAAAGAAACATTCTTGTGTAACAAGTGAGTAAAAGGATGACTTTTGTCGGCCAGTTGTGTGATGAATCTTCTGATGGATTGGAATATTCCTTGTAGAGATCTTAGTTGGCTAATGTTCTTAAGAGGTGGCATTTCCATGATTTCTTTTGATTTTGTTGGATCTACTTCGATGCCTTTAGCTGAGACTATATATCCCAAGATTTTTGTTGATGTTACTCCAAATACACACTTCTTTGGATTTAAATGCACATTGAACTTTTCTAATCGAGTAAATATTTTATATAATATTTCCAGATGTCCTTCCTTGGTGAATGATTTGGATAACAAGTCATCCACATAGTCTTCCATGAATGTGTGCATCATGTTATGAAATATTGTTGTCATCGCATGCTGATAGGTGGCTCCAACATTCTTTAATCCAAAAGGCATGACATTCCAACAAAATGTACCCCATGGGCATGTGAAAGTTGTTTTGTCTTGATCTTTTGGTGTGATTTTAATCTGATTATAGCCTGAAAAACCATCCATGAGTGATAACATAGCATGTCTCATTGTTAAATCCACAATGATGTCTATATTGGGCAAAGGAAAGTCATCCTTCAGACAAGCCTTGTTAAGATCCCTACAATCTATGCATATTTTGATGTTGTCTGGTTTGAAGACTGGTACAATGTTTGAAATCCATTTTGCATAATCAATTGGTCAGATGAACCATGCATCTAGTAATTTTTTTAATTCTGCTTTCACCAATAGGGCAATGTGTGGATGCATTTTTCTCAATTTTTGCTTTACTGGCTTCGCTATCAGTGCTATGGATAAATGATGCATTATTAGATCTGGATCTATTCTTGGCATGTCAGCATAGGACCAAGCAAAATTGATTTTTCTTTCTTCAAATAATTTGGTGAAATTTGGCTTTTCTTGCTCTGTCATTGATGCCACTAGGTGTAAGGTCTTTGTTATTTCTGTAGTATCGATGCTTATGGATTGCGTAGGCTCAACCAATACTGAAAAGCTCTCATAATAGTGTTTGAGAAGAGTGTCAAATCTCTCATCCTTTAGTACCTCAGAGAAGTTTTCACCATTGGATATGCTCTTTCTTTTTACTTTTTCATGATCTAATACTGTCATTGCATGGTTTTCACCATTAGATCAATTTTTTGTATTCTTCATTTTGTTGCTAAGAGATTTGGTACTCCCCTTGTTTGAAGCTTCGTTATGAAATTCATTGGTGGAACTAGTTTCTCAATTTTCAAAACAAAGGAAATTAACAATGGCATCATCATCAGAAAAGAGAGGGATATCAAGCAGCTCAGTTTTTTCCTAGACAATGAGTTTGGGGTGTATCAAAGGTAAGAAATCATCAGATTGGTCAAGGTCAAAAGTGGTAAGTGTCATGATGGAAACTTTTTCAAAGTGTTCAATAGCAATGTCGAGGTCTATAATGTTACTCTCCTCCAAATGATCTATCTCGCTCGATATCTGATCATCCTCACTAGAGTCATCGATATGTAGTGATCCAAATTCAAGTGGTCTAGACCTTGAACTTTGTCCCTCCATACATATGGGTGCATAACTCTGTATCACATCAATTTCTTTGTCTTAACAAGATTCTTCAGATAGCGAGTCCCATTCATATTCATTTGAGTTTGTTTCAGAACTAGCTTGCAATTGGAGGATTCGCTCACAAATCTTCTGAGTGGTTTCTTCTTTTGTCTCTTCTTTGTATCCTAATTTTGTCTTGTCTTTGGCATTGATTGTGATAGGTTGAATTGGTTCCATAATGCCTTCTTTTCTTTTTCCAATAGGACCTTTTCCGTCATATCCCATCTTTTCTAAGATTGAAAACCCTTTACCATATTGCTTTGTTGGTATATTGGAAGTTGTTGCTTGGGATTGTTCTTCATCTTTGTAAAGCCAATTTAGAATGTCTTTGTCTTCAGATTCATCAACTAGAGTGCCTGCTTTTACAAATTTCCATCAAAGATCATGATGGGTTGTGAAGATTGTTGTCTGGATGTTGATGGTTTCCCATATGATTTTGGAGAAGGTAGTAGTTGTGAGAGACATAAGGACTACTCAAAAGAATACTCACCCATGCCTTTATCTTTAAACTAGATCTTTTTCTCAAACTGTTTTGACAAAGAATTGAGTTGGCCTTCATTACTTGAGGAGATGGGATCACCAATGCCTTTATCTTTCTACTGAACCTTTTTCTCAAACTGATTTGACAAAGAATTTAGTTGGCTTCCATTACTCGATGAAATAGAAGTGTGACCTTCTCTGTTGTGTGGTACAAAAACATCTTGGACTGTCTTGAGAGTGTTGCAGTATTGGGGATTATTAGAATCTACTGAAATTGTGATCTCTTATCCATTGTAAGGGAATTTCAAGCATTGATGGTATGTTGATGGCACTGCTTGCATCTCATGGATCCAAGGTCGACCCAAGAGTATGTTGTACGTCAAATATTTGTCCAAAACTTAGCAAATTATATCTTTTTGAATTGGTCCCACTTGAATTGGCAATACTATCAGTCCTTGAGAGGATCTTTCTTCATCATCATAAGCTTTTATGGTGATCTTTTTTCTGGCGTCTATTGCATTTTCTAAAAATCCTAGTGCACGGAAAAGCTTTAAAGTATAGATATTTAGACCAGATCCTCTATCTATTAAAACATGTTTGACCCATTTTTTATGAGTTATAACCTCTATATGGAGTGGCACATTGTGTGGATGAGTGAGAGATGCATCATTGTTTTATGAGAATGATAAACAATGGGGTGCAGTCAAATGTCCCCCATGGCTTAAAATTGACAAACTTCCAAAATGGTTGGTACTGTGGTGTCCACTAAAGCTTTTTCCAGAATATCCTTATAGGTTGGTGAAATTTTAAGAAGTTTCAATATGGATATCTGTGCTAGGATCTTTTGCAATTGATCTACAATATTGTATTGATTTGAAGGGGCAGCAGGTGTTTTAGATGCATTTCCTTTCAATACAAACTTTGATTGCGCTCTTGTGGTCACATTTACTAGTAGATTGTCTTGTTTATTGTTGATTTTAATGACATTGATTTGATTATTAGCTGCAGCTATGTCTTGTTTATGCTCAATGTTGATGTCATTAACTTGATTATTAGTTGCAGCAATGTCTTGTTTATCCTTGATTTTAATGTCATTGGTTTGATTATCAGCTACAGCAATGTGAAGAATGGTTGTATCGTAGACATAGTTCACATTTTTCCCTTTGTTTGTCGAAGAAGATTCTCCTTTTTCATAGTTGGGTAGAGGGTTTTTAAATGCTTCGTGATCAGCATTTGTTTGAGGTCCTTTTATCAATATTTCACGTTTGCCTATCAAGTCTTGCACCAAATGTTTTAATTACATACAATCATTTATTTTATGACCCTTGTTTCTATGAAAATCACAATAATATGCATCATTCCACCATGATGGTTTGAATATTGGTTGAAAATCTCATGTCTCTAGTAATGTTATAAGTTTGTTTGCAAGAAGTTATTTTAGTGTTGATTCAAGAGACTACCCCAATGGAGTAAATTTTCTACGTTGTGGTGCTGGTTTAGATTCACTATTGTTTTGATTGTTGTTTTGGTTGTTTTTAGGTGTAATACCCGATATATTGAAGATCGTTTTTTTGTTATGCATATCAGTTGCACCATCATTACCAACATTTTTATTTCTTGTCCAGAATTTTGATTTTTCATTGTTGTTATAATGATTAGAAGAGTTTGCAGCGTTTGTTCCTTCATTATAGATTTTTAAGACTCCTATTTTAACCAAGGCTTCCTCAATCTTAAATCCGTTTTCAATCATCTTTTCAAAGTTGGGTGGACGTTGCAATTGTAGTCAATAACTCATCTCACTATTGAGATTGTCAATGAAGATTTCCATCTTTTCTTCTCAGGTATAGGACAGGCATATCTAGCAAATAATCTTCTCCATCTTTGTAAGAATATAAGAAATGATTCACCATTTTTCTATTTTGTGTTAAAAATATTTTTCATGGTTATTTCATGTTGAATGTTGTATGAATATTGGGTGATAAACTTATTTACCAGCTCTTCAAATGATCTAATACCCAGTGGGAGTTTTTAAAACCATTCCATGCATTGACCACCCAAACTTCTTGAAAACAATCTCATTAGAGAGGTCTCTTCATGTGCAAATTCCAAGCTCATGGTGCAAAATTCTCTTACATGATCTTGAGGATCAATTTTGCCATTGTATTGTCATATTTTAGAAGATCACAATTTGGTAGAAAATATATCATGTTCAAATTTCTATCAAATGGATAAGGATAGATGTCTTGCAACAAATATCTTTTCATTGTTCCTCTTTGCATGTCTTGGATCTATTGTTGAAGATTTTGCATTTGTTGAGTTAAAGCACTCATTGGATCTGCATTTCTTAAGTCAGCTTTTGTTTTCTTGGGAGCTCCTTTCAATTGGTTTATATCAAAGTCATTGGGTAGTTTCACACCTTGATTGGCTAGCATCAAAAGGTATTTCTCTCCATCTTTTTCTAAAATTTTCTCCATGAAATTGTGGAATTTAGGGTCTCGTTGAGCTTGTCGAATGTCCTCATCAGTTATATCATCTATTTCAAGTTGGTGAAATCTTTGAAAAGGATTTTCTTCTCTTTCTGCCATGATAGTTTGGGTTTCAATTTCTTTTTCTCCAAGTTTTTGTTTATGTGTTCTTGTTAAAACGAGCATGCAAATGATAAAGGTTTCCTATACTTTGATCTTTGTTTTGGAGTGCCAATGAAATACCTAAGTAAAATAAAATGATGGATTCTATTGATGAGACTAGGATAAACCTGATGTACAACGTTTGTTTCGTGATGAAGGATGATAGATCTTGATGATGAAACTTAGCTAACAATCAAAAACGAGATTTGATGTTAAGCAGTTTAAGTTGTTTGATCTAAGTTTAGTTAAAGAGATTTCACTTGCAAAAGCCAATTTCTTCAAGTTTAAATCAATATTGTAATGAGGAATGATCTTTGTTCTAGAAAAGATCCCTAAATGTGATTCTAATTGTCAGATAGAAGGTCAATTTAGCTCTATGTTTGTGAATCAGATGGATGCGCTAAAGCAGGTTGCAGATGTGCTAAAAGATAGGACAGATGCACCAGAATAGAGCTTGGATACGCTAGACTATCTGCTAGATGCCCCAGAATAGGAAATTTATGAGTTGAAAAATGAGGAAAATGCGCCAGAATATGGCCTATATGCATTGAAATATGAGTTGAATGCTCTAAAACATATTTCAAATGCACTAAAAGATGGGGTAAATGCACTAAAACAAGACTTGAATGTGCTAAACTGGAAATGGTCACCGTTTTGAGAGTTTGCTTGGTTTTCCTATTTTTGAATCAGTGAATTGAGTGTTTTTTTTTCATGGATGATCTTTTGAAAGATGCACCAAAACAAGAAATTTATGCATTGAAAGATGAGGCAAATGCGCTAGAATAGACCCTAGATGCGTTGGAAGATGTTGTAAATGTGCTAGAACAAACCCTATATGCATTGAATTATGGGGCAAATGCGCTAGAATAAACCCTATATCCACTGAAAGATGTGATGAATGCGCTAAAATAGAGTTTGGATGGGTCGGACTATGAACCCAATGCATTGAAACAAGAAGTTTATGCGCTAAACTGGAAAGTTTCACTGTTTTGAAAGTTTGTCTAGTTTTTGTGTTTTTGAATCAATGAATTGGGTGTTTTTAAATTGGATGATCTTCTGAACAGTGGTTTCAAACATAGAATCAAGTTGTAAAACAATTGTTTCATCCTATGATCTAAACATCAAATGTATGTTTTAGGATTTGGTTCGATCCCCTTTTATTTTCATTGGTATTGAACAATAGCAAATAGATCAATCAGACTCTTCTAATGTCAAGGGTCATTAATAACATCACATCCCACATCTTAGAACGACGTCAACTCACACAGCCCTGTCACCCCCTAGAGGGCGCCCGTGTTTTTTCCTATTTCGGGTCTTAACCAAAGTCGAATACTCCACTTTTGGCTAGAAAACCCTGGTAGTTATATGGTGAGTATCTTGGGGGAAAATTCTTCCCTCTGCTTGCACTGTGAATGTTATAATGTTTGGGAACTAACTCGGCTGATTACTACACTTAAAGTTATTAGTGAGGGTTTATTTTCGGTGCGGCAAATGATGATCTCCCTCGGGAGACCTCCCAACCTTTAGAACAAAGGCTTTCGGGATGTTTATCAATGCACACTATCGTTGAATGTGACTTTCATCACAATCACATTTGATTATAGTGGGTTGGAATGTTTGGCTTTAGTTGTTCCCACTTAGGTCATTCCCATAGGGTGAATACTTTTCCCCACTACGGTTGGCCTTCTAAAGGCGCTATTGCAATAAAATGAAAGAGTGAGTCTAACATTCTGGTCACCTAGTAAAGGGGAGAGCATAGGCCTATCACTTTACAAGCACAACATACATGGTGTTTATTAACCTTGTAATTAAACTAGATGCCTAATTTAATCAAAGGAAAACAACTTCAGCCCTTGCAACAAACACCATTAGTAGTCTCAGATAATGTATAAGACAGCATATAGAACACCTGCAAAACAAAAAGATATAGATTAGTCTCAAGAATTTCAAGTTTTTACAAATAAAAATGAATTGGCTAAAACAAATAATAGATGTGCTAAAATATTCAGTATATGCGCTATTTAACACCCTAAATGCGTTATTCTAGAAAACAAGAAAGGGGAAGTTAAATACTATATATGCGCCAGAAGAGCACGTATATGCGCTACAATAGAGACTGGATGCACTAAAAGTCACCACCTATGCGCTGAAAGAAGCTTCGGGTGAGCTACATTGAAATCCATGAATGAACCTACTCACGAAAACTTGCCATAAAATGTTAAAAACGGGGCTAGAGCCCCACAATGGGAGCCAATTTATTTGTGGTGTATAAATGTATCGTGAATAAGCAATTAAAAGCTATATAACACACCAATGAAACATTATATCAAGGAATTCAAACAATAATCAAATTGAAACAAACGATTCCCCAATGGTATCTCATTGTCCTCTATCTTCAAGAATTCTTTAAGTCATTTTGCTCTCAGATTGTTTGTGCATGACTTTCCAAATGACAACCTAAAGAATGAGAGATGTTGGAAATGCAAGAAATGTTTCCTACACTACATGATTGCTAAACTAGTTGTAGATGATGTGCAAAGATAATATTGTTGCTATGATATTGCTAATGGAAATGATATGATTAAACTACTGTAATTAAGATGATGCTAATGCAAGTGCCATAATTAATCTACTTGATACTAAAATGTAAATACTAAAACGACAATGCTAAGATGCTAATGCTAATCAAATTTCTGCATAATGTAATTATGCTCAACTCTCTCTCTCTCTTTGTTGTAAATAAAGTTCTATATATAGATTTTCCAAGGCATGAGCCTAGGTGGCAATAATCAACAGTCTGGATTCGATCTAGAGAATGGACGGTTGAAGATGAAGAGGTTAGAGAGCAAAGGAGAGTGTGTTCCCTTTAAAAGAACAAACTACTAAGTATGAAGAGAAATCAAATGGAGGTGAAAGCCAAATGTCCCAAATTGGTTAGAATTTGTTGAAGATAAATGCCATATTAAATATTAGAAATATTTAATTTCATGAGACACATGATGAAGTAAAAGGTGAGAAGTCAGTAGACATGTCTTGAAAGCCAAATTTAGAATTCAAATTTAATGAGAGCGGGTTAATTAAATAAAACAAACTAATTAAATTTGTTCATTTAATTAAAATGTCAAGAAAATGATTTAAGATAGAAAGACTTAGAGAAATTGAACTGTATAAAATTCAATTTATTTATAAGTTGAAGAATTAAATATCATTAATTAAATAACTTGTATTTAATTAATTCCTCCAAACCAGATTTAAGTGTATACAACAACAAATTTTAAAGAAAATGTCTTATGGTGCTAGTGGAGGCAAGAATAAATGTGATCACATTACCAAGTGGTGCCTTGATTAGATTTTTGGGAAATCAAGTTTAAACTAATTGTTTTGCACTTCAAGAATCCCCTAGGCATTTATTGTGATTGACTTACTCTAAAAACTAAGTAATGTTACCATAGTACTAGCGGAGCCAAGAATAAATGTGACCACATTACTAAGAGGTGCCTTGATCAGATTTTTTGGGAAGTCAAGTTTAAATTAAGTGTCTTGCACCTCAAGAATCCCTTAGGCATTTATTGTAATTGACTCACACTAAAACTTAATATGGCAAATTACTACATTTTGTAAAGGCTATAAAACTCTATATACCCAAATATTTGAGATTTGTAAGAATTGGAAAATCTTAGAAATTAGAATACCATTACATTGTTCAATGTTTCTTTTGGAGCTCAATATACTATCAATTCTTTCTTTTTATGTCTTCTAATCTCTAATTGTGATTTTATGGGTTTTAGTTCACTACAAGTTATGTAAGTCTAAATGTCAACAACCCCTTGGGGATCCAAAGCTTTATCATATGTAATTAGCAAGTAGCAATTATCTTTAATTGATATGTGCATTATATATTTATGTTGTTTGCCTTGCCTTGGAGATGTTATATCTTAGTGTTATTGTGCTACAATAATTTTCATTTGGATGGTTAAGAAGGTTCTTGTAAGTCAATCATACATATCTAAAAGAGCATTTCTACTCTTTCTTCCCTAACCCTTCTCTCTTATTTTTCTTCAACATTTTCATTAGGGCAAGTTAGACTAAGTCTACATTAGATGTTATCTTCTATAATTCTTAATTGAGATCCTATTTTTCATGTGGCATTATTGGATGTGCACACCACGAGCCCCCTCAAAGAAACACCTATAATCAACCTTTGGGTTACTCAAACATGTCTAGAGCAAGTGATATAAGCTTTGGGGAGATTCACCTCCTTTCAAGAGAGGTGCTTTGACATCTTTTGTAATTGATGAATATAAATAGGGGAGAGGGTCCAATAGTCGTGCAATCAATGGTGATTATTCATATCAATACTAGAATGAATTAACATTATATCTTGTATATATTCATTTCACATATTAATCAAAATATTACCAAATATGTGACATTATGAGACCATTAGTTGTACACTTAAGAACTTTTAATCCTCAAGTAAAATAAAATAAACATTCATAAACAAGTGAAATAAATATTTTTTTGTCTCAAATAAAATATCATAACTATCCACTATAAGTGTGTCATTTATAAAATTAGATGCTCATTTGATAAAATAAGACACTCATTTAAACAAGTATTGTTATCATAGTGAAAAAATATTGTTCTAATGTGTACAACTATTGGGGTAGCAATGTACATGCATTGGAATATTTCATATTGATAGTTTCTCATATCACAAATATAAGAAGTGAGCACAATAAATACCATTTATTTTTTCAATAAATGAAGGATTATCAAAAAGTTTTGGTGTTCAACTATTGGTCCATTTTTGTTTGATGTAAGTTGTATTTTTAAATATTTATGTGTTGTTTTTATAACAAATAGTTTTTGTGTTCAACTATTGGTCCATTTGTGTTGAATATAAATACTAGATATAACAAAGATTTGTGGTTACCAATAGGTATTTGGTCCATTATTCTACATGCAACAAATGATATTTTTTTGTTCAACTACTAAGGGTGCCATGATTAAGTTTTGATCAAATCTTTAAAAAGCCAAAATTTTGACACTTTTTAGTAGATGTGCTTATGTGGCAAGTTGCATGATGAGTCACACCTCCAAACCTTAGTTATAGATAGATAAGAAGCCAATCCACATTTCAAAAAACAAAACAAAGGTCCCTACAATATTCCAGCCTATCGCTACATGCTAACGAAGTTAGCCTGTACGACTACTAGCTCCTCTCCCCTAATAATCAACAAAATAGCATGCAATCTAACCCATTAACTAATACAGGCTTTGTAATCATAAGGCAAGAAAGACAATGTGCAATCAAACTATTACATTAGTAGAAAGCATTGGTAAAGATGAAGCCGAAGAGCAATGAAACTACATCTAAACCACAAGTTCAATATGGACCTGGTAAAATAGTTTATTCCAACAACAATTCAAGAGAAGAAAAAATCATACGCTAATCATGAAAATGTCCACTTAATGGAGAGACCACCTAAAAAGTATGCACCAATTGATTTCTATTGCATTTATCATTTGTCTACTAATGAAAATGAGCCTAAAACTATGGAGTAAGCAATGAAGTCTACAACCATGTAATGTACATGGGAATATAATATTATAGGATATTATATGCAAAACTCATATTTTTCATGTTAGGTTTTAACCCGAATTTTCAAATCCACTCGTTGAACATAGATCTTCATCATAATAACTCTAATCAAGCAAAGGGCTAAGCAATTCATTAATCCATTATCATTTGTCACTTGCTACTAAATATTAAGGCCTAATTATTAATTATTGATTTATAATTTATTCAAACATCTAAAATTCATTATAAAGCATCTTTTTTATCCATACACACATCTAGACTTCCAACAATGAATGAATTTTGTATATCATACAAACATGAATATTAAATTTTACAATAGTTCAATTCTTGTGATACTAAATAAAACCTAACTGAGCTCAAAATATAGATTATAGGCGATAAGAATCACAAACAATCACAATGTAGCTAAGAAAATCATCAAATTTAATTGATGTGTTGCTTTGTCCTCTTATGTAATATAATTGATCAATATAATCGATAGAACATGGCTTGCAATAGGTATTGACCTAAGAGTCGTGAAGTCGATTGAACAAGAGAATTCCCTCCCTGATTATTTGTCTAAGCAATTAAATTATCAATCAAATGGCAACCTAAAACCGATCATGCTAAAAGGTTTATTAAGTTCTTTCCCACCTCTTCACCCTCCTCCTATGGAAGGTTTAATGTGTAGCTTCATCTCCCACCACCTACCCAGTGAGATAAAATGAAGGAATTCTGTGCTCAAGGAAACCGAATACTTAAAATGGCGAGGGATGTGTATATATATATTTCGAATCAAGCAGGAAAAAACTCTCGTTTAGCCTCAATGTCTGCTGACATCACTAAAACATTTCAATTCACATAACTAAGGATTTTGAAACTATTAGACATAAGAAATCACCCTCAATGTCTGCTGACATCACTAAAATATTTCAATTCACACAACTAAGGATTTTGAAACAATTAGACATAAGAAATCAAAGATTAGTACCCAAAATTAACTGGAGATACTGATTTCAATAAGCTCAAAATTACTGACAGACCTTACGATCCTTGCAAGAAACTGGGTAATAACATTTATCGGTGGTATTTTACCTTAAAAACTACATGACCTAAATCACAACAAAAAAATCCGCAATACGAAAGAGAATAATCAGAATAAGTTGTGCTTGAATAAACCAACTATTAATTGGGGAGCCAGTCAATGAACCCGATATAATTAACATTGTCCTTCAAGCCACTCACGAACTGCGTGGTATTTTCCGAAAGGTAACATCTACCTTGAGCATTCCAACACCCTGCCTTGTAAATCAAAAAGACTCATAGTTTAAAATACCCAGGAGAATTAGCCAGAGTGAGTAATTCCACAGTAAGACACCATTAAAGGCATACATATTATGACTTGAAACTTGACACAAGACATACATAAGGAAAAACATATTTTTCACAAAATCCACAGTAAGACACCATTAAAGGCATACATATTATGACTTGAAACTTGAAACAAGACATAAGGAAAAACATATTTTTCACAAAATAGCAATCGTTAATACATTAATGAAGTGATACCAAATCCAGCAAAAGAAAATGAATCAAAACACCTCGAAAAGGCAGAGCAGAACATCTACTATAGAATTTTGTTTTGCTTGGAAAAAATTTGGAACCATTTCCCATGAACTAAAAACATCTTAAGCCTTGTTAGTATCTCTTGGTTTTCAATTAAATTTCACTAGATCGTCAGAAGTATAACCACTGCTATTAAAAACTCATCAAAAACAAGGGGTCGAAAACTGTAGCATGTATTATTCACATACTCAGAAGCCAGAAATAAAAACTAATATCTAAACATGAAAACTCAAGAACAGTAATCTATTATATCCACAAACTATTATTTTTCTAGACTTCTAACATTAATCTATGGCAGGTAAATAAGAACATTACTAGCAAGTTATAAAGGCAACAATTTATTCTTCTTATTCAATTTTAACTCAACTTCTAATGATTGAAATCTTTTGAATGTGAAGTACAGATGAATGATTCATCCTTTGTTCATGTACTCTACACAAGAACAATAAAATTAGAAAATTGCCTTGCCTTGCAAGATCCAATAGTGACAAATTCATCATTCCTTCTTTCCTACTCCATGAGACAAATTGTAAATGCCACGGCCCTGCAGAAAAATGTAGCAGACGGTTCCTTAGATCTTTGAAAGATAAACTATGCATAAGAACAAAGCTAGATATTTGCTAATTTTGAGGTTTTTACAAATTGTAACTAAATTGGAATGTAAAAGCAGAAACGAGTATATCCCAGACACACTAAAGCAAATTATGTGTGCTTGTGTCTGTCTATATATAGGGCGTTCCTCTTTCCTATTCCATGAAATAGATTGCAGGGAAACCTGGGGAGACATACCCAACACTTTTTGGGGTATCCCCACTTCCAAAACATTTCGGGGACAGGGAACACCTAGAGGACATCTCCAGGCCGTCCCCAACTTTTGAAAAATCACAAGAAGGGACATCCCAGAAACTTGGGCACATCCCAGAAACAAAAAAGGATGGCCAGCCATCCCCAAGTCACCATCCCGAGGACGGCTGGCCTTCCCCATAAAAAAGCAATAATTTTAAAAAATAAATAAGTCTTAAAAAACTATTTAATCAATGTTGGATGCCCCCACACCTCATCGCACCCTAAATGAAGAGGAAATTAAAAAAAAACTCTTTTGCTTTTGTATTTTCATATTGTAGTTGAAAGTGAAACTTGCAGCTTTTGAGCATTTTGTTGTAACTGGCATGTTGACAATGATTTATGAAAGCAATTAAGCGGTTCAATAGTATTATGAAAAAAGCTATCTACTCTCATATGAACTCTCAATTCAACACAAATGTTATGTATTAAGGATCTATAATGTACATGGTGAATGCTTTATCAATGTTAGCATATGAATATTTGAAATTTCCCTGTATATTTTAAATTTTCCCTATTTTTATATTGCCATCCCTGCCATCCCCAAAAATGGCCCAAAAAAATTGTAACATACATAAATTGCAAATGTAACAGCCCTGCAGAAAGATGTAGCTGATGTTTAGATAGTGCTTCAAAAGATATAACCAATGCATAGAAATATTGCTACATATTGCACAATTTTGAGATTTTCAAAAATTATTACTAAATTGGAATGTGAAAACAGAAACAAGCATATATCAGAAACCCAGACGCAAGAAATATATGTATGTATGTGTGTGTGAGATATATATCAAGACTGTTGTATACATTATATATAAGCTGTAGAGAGATGATATTATTCACACAATATCCAAGTAATACATATGCAGATTTAACACTTTAAAAAACATAACTTGGCAAATTTTTAAGGTGCATAAAAATTGCCAGGTTCTGCAAAATTGTATTGGCCACCTCAGACTTCATATTCTACTTCTCTCCCAGCTCATTTTCATGCCCACCATGCCAATCTACTCTATATTACACACTCGTCTTAGTGTCCATTCCTGTAGCATGTTTTAGAATGCATTTAGTCAATTCCTCAGACTTAAACCAATTGTCAAGATATCAAATGGACATAAGCCTTCTCAGTACCTATTTCCAGCCATCTTGTAAACCTTCTAAAAGTTTGTGCCCACCTAGAAGCTAATGCAATCGCAATAGTGACCAGGTCGCATGCCCACATAGACGCTAATGCGATTGCAATAGTGACCTGATCACAACTGCAATCACAGTAGTAATCTGGTTATAACCGCAATTGCAGTAGAGTCCATGCATAATGGACCACTGTCAAAGGATCAAAAGCCACTCCCTGTGGCAATTTTGAATGGCTATCAGGTGCATCAACTTATTTCAAAACTTATCAGTTATTACTCATCTCATGATTTCCAAAAACTTGGATAGCAATCTTTTGGAATTCATTACTCTAATTCTAGACTTTTAGCTATTGTTCCCATGAACTTCTACTTCTCTGAAGCTTTTCCATTTCTTCCTTCATTTTTTGACCCTTTGCACACTTCTTCCATAAACCTGTAGATTCAGATTGCCTTCCTCTTTCAATATTCCTTTATTTTATCACACATTTTAGAAGCTTTTAAATTTTTTGTTAGTCTTTTAAGAATTCTTACTTATCCAGCATCTTCAAACTTAGACCACTACACACACTCCCAAATTTCCAGTCTGCATAGTTGAGGTTGAAATACACCACCCAAGGGCCTAGCTGAAGCAGGTTCCCTAGCAAAAATCCAAATTTTTCTTACCCCTTCTAGAGATTTCGGCTCCAAAATCTCTTCACAGGATAATCATCTCCAGAATCTGCAAGCACAGCAACAACCAGGAGAGGAACGTGTACCAGCTGTATAAATTTTGGAGTCCATAACATAAAAGACACAACAACTGGTGTATGTATAGTCTCCACCATGATTACCCGAGTTTGGATCTAGAGGCCAGATTTTCCTGTTTTCCCATCTACAGTCTATTTGTAACAGAACCCTACTGCTGGTACAGTTACAACCACTCCATGGTGGTCTCTACCACAATCTGTCAAATTTTTCACAGAAACAACACCTGGTCTTCTACATTTCAACAATTCACTCTTCCTCTGTTTTCGTCAATCTACTTCAACTTCTGACAAATCAGGGATGCTCTTTCTCTCCTTCCCTTGTCATTTCAGTAGGCTAGCTTATTCTTGTAGATAAAAACTCAGCTATTAGTATTAATCAGATTTGAACGCATCAAGTTTACTTTATGCTTTGTACTTCATTTTCTCAAAAGAAAAGTAAACTAATTTTTAGTTTAATTAATATGATTTTAAGTAAATAGTGACCAAAAACACATCTACAAGTTTGATCTCACCCCCATTCCATGCCTCTTGTGTCATTGTCATTATAAGATTAGCTGGACAAAATACATAAGAAGAACACTCATTTTCCATCATCCTAGCATGCCATGATATACCTGCATTAGTTACGACTTATTTTAAGGACCCTTATGGAGACTGTGGCACTAAGAGGAGAAGCCATGGCAATGGAATTAGATAATCATTCAAGCAGACAAAGAAAGAGAAATTAACTCTAAACACCTTGTTTTGTTAATATAAATTTTTACTTTCACAGTATTCCATGCTGCTTGATATAATATTGGAACTGTCTAACACATACTGGTGTCGTTATGCATGTGTATGACTGATAGTCATTTCCTTTGCTACCAGAAAAAAGGTGATATCTAGGCTGGCTTGGCTTGGGCATTAGGCCCTGAAGGAGTAACTAAACCTAACTGAAGCCAAGGAATTCTTAGCAAAAACTAGATAACAGAGTGTGCGAGTACTACTACAGAGTGTAAGAGTACTACACTAACTCATGGGTCAGCCAACAAATGGAAAATCAGAACTTGAAAATTTGTTTCAACATTGTCCTTTCACAAAACCTCAAAAGATAGAACTAAGAATGCTATTAGAGGAAAGATGAATTCCAACAAACAACACAGAGATTGAGCAAGGCAGAATAGGGT
>VDFB02374674.1:0-25970 GCA_007258455.2 Sequoia sempervirens | reverse complement strand
GTGTCTTGCTCTAAAAACTAAGTAATGTTACCATAGTACTAGTGGAGCCAATAATAAATGTGGCCACATTACTAAGAGGTACCTTGATTATATTTTTTGAGAAATCAAGTTTAAATTAAGTGTCTTGCACCTCAAGAATCCATTAGGCATTTATTGTAATTGACTTACACTAAAACTTAATATGGCAAATTACTACATTTTGTACAAGCTACAAAACTCTATATACCCAAATATTTGTCATTTCTAAGAATTGGAAAATCTTAGAAATTAGACTACCATAACATTGATCAATGTTTCTTTTTGAGTTCAATACACTATCAATTCTTTCTTTTTATGTCTTCCAATCTCTAATTGTGATTTTCTGGGTTTTAGTCCACTACAAGTTATGTAAGTCTAAATATTAGCAACCCCTTGGGGATCCAAAGCTTTATCATATGTAATTAGAAAGTAGCATATATCTTTAATTGACATGTGTTTCGTGAATGTTGCTTGCCTTACCTTGGAGATTTTATCATCTTAGTGTTATTGTGCTACAATAATTGTCAGTTGGATGGTTTTCATGAAGCTTTCAAGAAGGTTCTCATAAGTCACTCATACACATCTGAAAGAACATTTCTACTCTCTTTCCTAACTCTTCTCTCTTATTTTTCTTCAACATTTTCATTAGGGCAAGTTAGATTAAGTGTACATTGGATGTTATCTTCTATAATTCTTAATTTAGATCCTCTTTTTCATGTGGCATTATTGAATTAGCACAACACTAGCCCCCTCAAAGCAACACCTATCATCAACCTTTGGATTACTCAAACATGTCTAGACCAAGTGATATAAGCTTTGGGGAGATTCACCTCCTTTCAAGAGATAAGCTTTGACATCTTTTGTAATTGATAAATCTAAATAATAATCAACAAAATAGAATGTAATTTAACCCATTAATTAATACAAGATTTGTAATCATAAGGCAAGAAAGACAATATGCAATCAAACTATTACATTAGTAGAAAGCATTGGTAAAGGCGAAGCCGGAGAACAATGAAAATACATTGAAACCACAAGTTCAATATGGGACCTAGTAAAATAGTTTATTCCAACAACAATTCAAGATAAGAAAAAATCATACCCCAATCATGAAAATGTCCACTTAGTGGAGAAACCAACTAAAAAGTATGCACCACTTGATTTCTATTGTCATTTGTCTACTAATGAAGATGAGCCTAAAACTATTGAGTAAGCAATTAAGTCTACAACCATGTAATATACATAGGAATATAATATTATAGGATATTATGTAAAAAGCTTATATTTTTCATGTTAGGTAACCCGGATTTTCAAATCCAATCATTGAACATAGATCTTCATCATAATAACTCTAATTGAACAAAGGACTAAGCAATTCATTAATCCATTATCATTTGTCACTTGTTACTAAATATTAAGGCCTAATTATTATTTATTAATTTATAATTTTTCCAAACATCTAAATTCATTATAGCGCATCTTTTTTATCCATACACACATTCTAGACTCCCAACAATGAATGAATTTCTTATATCATACAAACATGAATATTAAATTTTACAATAGTTCAATTCTTGTGATACCATGGATGAGAAGCTGGCCTAAATAAAACCTAACTGACCTCAAAATATAGATTATAGGTGATAAGAATCTCAAACAATCACATTTTGCACTTAATAGTTATCATATCTATTTGATGTGTTGCTTTGTCGATCAATACAATTGATAGAACATGGCTTGCAATAGGTATTGACCTAAAAGCCATGAAGTCGATTGAGCAAGAAAAGTCCCTCCCTAATTATTTGTCTAGGCAATTAAATTATCAATCAAATGGCAGCCTAAAACTGATCACGCTAAAAGGTTTATTAAGTTCCTTTCCCACCTCTTCACCCTCCTATGGAAGGTTTAGTGAGTAGCTTCATCTCCCACCACCTTAGCTATCCAATGAGATAAAATGAAGGAATTATTTGCTCAAGGAAACTGAATACTTAAAATGGCGAGGATGTATCTATATATATATATATATATATATTTCGGAAAATCAAGCAAGGAAAAACTCTCGTATAGCCTCAATGTCTGCTGACATCACTAAAATATTTCAATTCACACAACTAAGGATTTTGAAACAATTAGACATAAGAAATCAAAGATTAGTACCCAAAATTAACTGGAGATACTGATTTCAATAAGCTCAAAATTACTGACAGACCTTACGATCCTTGCAAGAAACTGGGTAATAACATTTATCGGTGGTATTTTACCTTAAAAACTACATGACCTAAATCACAACAAAAAAATCCGCAATACGAAAGAGAATAATCAGAATAAGTTGTGCTTGAATAAACCAACTATTAATTGGGGAGCCAGTCAATGAACCCGATATAATTAACATTGTCCTTCAAGCCACTCACGAACTGCGTGGTATTTTCCGAAAGGTAACATCTACCTTGAGCATTCCAACACCCTGCCTTGTAAATCAAAAAGACTCATAGTTTAAAATACCCAGGAGATCGTATGGTGTAGTTTGGTCTAATCTTTTTTCTTTTCATTCCTGTTTTGTGCATTTGTATCTTGGTTCTATTTTGAATCCGTTTCTCTGCCTTTTTGTGAAGTTAACTTATTTTTTCTTTGTCTCTATTGTCTTACTTCGATTTTTGTCCTCTCTCTCTCTTTTCTTCTTGGTCTTTTTGAATTGCAATTTTTAGAAGTTCGGTCTTCTCCCCTTCCCACCCCTCAGCCTATTATCTACCCAAGTCTGCTTCTTCATTTCTTCACTACTCTCTATCTGCATTTGCATCTGATGATGGATCATTACAACCAGGAGAATTAGCCAGAGTGAGTAATTCCACAGTAAGACACCATTAAAGGCATACATATTATGACTTGAAACTTGAAACAAGACATACATAAGGAAAAACATATTTTTCACAAAATAGCAATGGTTAATACATTAATGAAGTGATACCAAATCCAGCAAAAGAAAATGAATCAAAACACCTCGAAAAGGCAGAGCAGAACATCTACTATAGAATTTTGTTTTGCTTAGAAAAAATTTGAAACCATTTCCCATGAACTAAAAACATCTTAAGCCTTGTTAGTATCTCTTGGTTTTCAATTAAATTTCACTAGATCGTCAGAAGTATAACCACTGCTATTGAAAACTCATCAAAAACAAGGGGTCGAAAACTGTAGCATGTATTATTCACATACTCAGGAGCCAGAAATAAAAACTAATATCTAAACATGAAAACTCAAGAACAGTAATCTATTATATCCACAAACTATTATTTTTATAGACTTCTAACATTAATCTATGGAAGGTAAATAAGAAGATTACTAGCAAGTTATAAAGGCAACAATTTATTCTTCTTATTCAATTTTAACTCAACTTCTAATGATTGAAATCTTTTGAATGTGAAGTACAGATGAATGATTCATCCTTTGTTCATGTACTCTACACAAGAACAATAAAATTAGAAAATTGCCTTGCCTTGCAAGATCCAATAGTGACAAATTCATCATTCCTTCTTTCCTACTCCATGAGACAAATTGTAAATGCCACGGCCCTGCAGAAAAATGTAGCAGACGGTTCCTTAGTTCTTTGAAAGATAACCTATGCATAAGAACAAAGCTAGATATTGCTAATTTTGAGGTTTTTACAGATTGTAACTAAATTGGAATGTAAAAGCATAAACGAGTATATCCCAGACACACTAAAGCAAATTATGCGTGCTTGTGTCTGTCTATATATAGGGCATTCCTCTTTCCTATTCCATGAAATAGATTGCAGGGAAACCTGGGGAGACATACCCAACACTTTTTGGGGTATCCCCACTTCCAAAACATTTCGGGGACAGGGAACACCTAGGGGACATCTCCAGGCCGTCCCCAACTTTTGAAAAATCACAAGAAGGGACATCCCAGAAACTTGGGCACATCCCAGAAACAAAAAAGGATGGCCAGCCATCCCCAAGACACCATCTCGGGGACGGCTGGCCTTCCCCATAAAAAAGCAATAATTTTAAAAAATAAATAAGTCTTAAAAAACTATTTAATCAATGTTGGATGCCCCCACACCTCATCCCACCCTAAATGAAGAGGAAATTAAAAAAAAACTCTTTGTTTTTGTATTTTCATATTGTAGTTGAAAGTGAAACTTGCAGCTTTTGAGCATTTTGTTGTAACTGGCATGTTGACAATGATTTATGAAAGCAATTAAGCGGTTCAATAGTATTATGAAAAAAGCTATCTACTCTCATATGAACTCTAAATTCAACACAAATGTTATGTATTAAGGATCTATAATGTACATGGTGAATGCTTTATCAATGTTAGCATATGAATATTCGAAATTTCCCTGTATATTTTAAATTTTCCCTATTTTTATATTGCCATCCCTGCCATCCCCAAAAATGGCCCAAAAAAATTGTAACATACATAAATTGCAAATGTAACAGCCCTGCAGAAAGATGTAGCTGATGTTTAGATAGTGCTTCAAAAGATATAACCAATGCATAGAAATATTGCTAGATATCGCACAATTTTGAGATTTTCAAAAATTATTACTAAATTGGAATGTGAAAACAGAAACAAGCATATATCAGAAACCCAGACGCAAGAAATATATGTATGTATGTGTGTGAGATATATATCAAGACTGTTGTATACATTATATATAAGCTGTAGAGAGATGATATTATTCACACAATATCCAAGTAATACATATGCAGATTTAACACTTTAAAAAACATAACTTGGCAAATTTTTAAGGTGCATAAAAATTGCCAGGTTCTGCAAAATTGTATTGGCCACCTCAGACTTCATATTCTACTTCTCTCCCAGCTCATTTTCATGCCCACCATGCCAATCTAATCTATATTACACACTCGTCTTCGTGTCCATTCCTGTAGCATGTTTTAGAATGCATTTAGTAAATTCCTCGGACTTAAACCAATTGTCAAGATATCAAATGGACATAAGCCTTCTCAGTACCTATTTCCAGCCATCTTGTAAACCTTCTAAAAGTTTGTGCCCACCTAGAATCTAATGCAATCGCAATAGTAACCTGGTCACAATGCCCACATAGACGCTAATGCGATTGCAATAGTGACCTGATCACAACTGCAATCACGGTGGTAATCTGGTTATAACCGCAATTGCAGTAGAGTCCATGCATAATGGACCAATGTCAAAGGATCAAAAGCCACTTCCTGTGGCAATTTTGAATGGCTATCAGGTGCATCATTATTTCAAAACTTATCAGTTATTACTCATCTCATGATTTCCAAAAACTTGGATAGCAATCTTTTGGAATTCATTACTCTAATTCTAGATTTTTAGCTAGAACTTCTACTTCTCTGAAGCTTTTCCATTTCTTCCTTCATTTTTTGACCCTTTGCACACTTCTTCCATAAACCTGTAGATTCAGATTGCCTTCCTCTTTCAATATTCCTTTGTTTTATCACACATTTTAGAAGCTTTTAAAATTTTTGTTACTCTCTTAAGAATTCTTACTTATCCAGCATCTTCAAACTTAGACCAATACACACACTCCCAAATTTCCAGTCTGCATAGTTGAGGTTGAAATACACAACCCAAGGGCCTAGCTGAAGCAGGTTCCCTAGCAAAAATCCAAATTTTTCTTACCCCTTCTAGAGATTTCGGCTCCAAAATCTCTTCACAGGATAATCATCTCCAGAATCTGCAAGCACAGCAACAACCAGGAGAGGAACGTGTACCAGCTGTATAAATTTTGGAGTCCTGGTGTATGTATAGTCTCCACCATGATTACCCGAGTTTGGATCTAGAGGCCAGATTTCCTGTTTTCCCATCTACAGTCTATTTGTAACAGGACCCTACTGCTGGTACAGTTACAACCACTCTATGGTGGTCTCTACCACAATCTGTCAAATTTTTCACAGAAACAACACCTGGTCCTCTACATTTCAACAATTCACTCTTCCTCTGTTTTCGTCAATCTACTTCAACTTCTGACAAATCAGGGATGATGTTTCTCTCCTTCCCTTGTCATTTCAGTAGGCTAGCTTATTCTTGTAGATAAAAACTCAGCTATTAGTATTAATCAGATTTGAACGCATCAAGTTTACTTTATGCTTTGTACTTCATTTTCTCAAAAGAAAAGTAAACTAATTTTTAGTTTAATTAATATGATTTTAACTAAATAGTGAACAAAAACACATCAATAAGTTCAATCTCACCCCCATTCCATGCCTCTTGTGTCATTGTCATTATTAGTTTAGCTGGACAAAATACATAAGAAGAACACTCATTTTCCATCATCCTAGCATGCCTTGATATACCTGCATTAGTTACAACTTATTTTAAGGACCCTTATGGAGACTGTGACACTAAGAGGAGAATCCATGGCAATGGAATTAGATAATCATTCAAGCAGACAAAGAAAGAGAAATTAACTCTAAACACCTTGTTTTGTTAATATAAATTTTTACTTTCACAGTATTCCATGCTGCTTGATATAATATTGGAACTGTCTAACACATACTGGTGTCGTTATGCATGTGTATGACTGAGTAGTCATTTCCTTTGCTACCAGAAAAAAGGTGATATCTAGGCTGGCTTGGCTTGGGCATTAGGCCCTGAAGGAGTAACTAGACCTAACTGAAGCCAAGGAATTCTTAGCAAAAACTAGATAACAGAGTGTGCGAGTACTACTACAGAGTGTAAGAGTACTACACTAACTCATGGGTCAGCCAACAAAGGGAAAATCAGAACATGAAAATTTGTTTTAACATTGTCCTTTCACAAAATGTAATGTCCCCTTTTTCATGATCAGTGGAGTTTGGAGGAATTAGCCTATTCCCGATCCTTGTAGGCTAATGGGGCTTGATAAGAGGATCGTTTGGCAGATACCCAGTTGATTGATTGGCTCAATTCATGACTCCATGAAGGTTTTCCTAGTATCATCATGGAAATTTCTATTTATGCAAACCTTTATTTTATATTATAATATTCTATTGCACTTTAGGAGTTGATTAATATTTTATGTTATTATAAAGTGCAATATTAAAATAATAAAATAATGTTATAATATTTCTTCTAGAAGCCTACTTGGAAAAGTTCTAGAAGGCCGACCTCTTGAGGAAAAAGAATAAATAGACATGAGAAGCTCATTGCCAATTATCTAGATTTGATGTTATTGTTGATGTTGGTCATTTCATCTTGTGGAGCCTAGGGTTTCTACAAATTGTTCTTTATCATAGGAAACGAAAACTTCCTATTGATAGCAATTTTAAGGGTGTGAAATATCACTTGAATTATTGCAGCTGGGAGAAAATTACTTCAGACTTTCTGTTTGTGCTTCATTGTAAAAACTTAAGTGGCCTTTGGCCAAGTTTTTGTATAGTTCAAATTGAAGGATTGTTGGAGACATTTGCTGATCAAAGTCTTCATCTTTTGGTTAGATAAGGGATCGATTTGCAGCATTTGCCTTCTCAGTAATTGTGATATAATATCTCAATCATTACAAGTCTGCATTTTCGGGACCATGATTCTGTATGAAGCAGCCCATCCTTGGTTCGATTTTCATTGGAAGTGGGAGCGCTTCTTCCTTGAAGGCTAGGCGACTTACTAGAGGTGTTGGGAAGCTGTTTAGGAGGCATCATCAGCTCATATCAGCTTCAGATTAAACCAGGGCCAGTCTGATATAAATTCGCAGTCAACAAGGATACCATGATTTCCATCTTGGAGGCTCTTATCTCCATCGATTTCATTCACAAGGTTGAGCGCTCAACTCATGAGAGCTTGGGATGATTTTTGGTGCACAATTAGAGAGCAAGGAGCTGCATATCATTTTATATGTTATCAGATATACTCAGACTAAGGGCGGCTGACAGTGAGTTCGATTCAATCATTGGAAGAGGGTCTTAACTTTGGATATTAGCTGCCTTTCTTCTCCAGCTGTGGGCTATTTTATAACCAGGTTCCTTGTTATTCATAGTCGCTTATAATCTGCAAATTGAAGTTATAAGTGTTGCTGCTGTAGATGTATATGTATGTCAGATTTGACAATATTCTTGCATTGTTTAGAAATATCATTGCATCTTTGCTAAGGAGGATAAATTTGCATTGTCATATCAGGTAGCATGCTGATATAGAAGTTGTAATCAGACTGTAATAAGTTCATCTCAGATCTGAAAATTCATGGTATTATGTATGTAAGCCAAGAGTCTTGGCATTCAAATTGTTATCATTGAGAAGCAGATTGCATTTCAATAAAGATATCAACATTTGGGAGTCATACATCATTGTCTTATGCATTTAAGTATCATTTGTATCAGCTTAATAGAATGTTTGCCAAGTTTTGGCAAAATGCCAATAGGCTGTAGATGTTATTATCAGCATAGTAGTTGCATACCAACTGTTTGACAAAATACCAATTGGCTGTAGGTGCATGTTTTTACACTTAGAAGTCATTGATATGCATTGCAGATGATTTATAGAAGTCATTCATGACTTTGGATGTTAATTTATGTATAGTAGTATTGAATTTCAAGCATTGGAAGCATTCGATAATCAATTTCCAAAGAACATATCAGTCTGATCACATAAACCAGCAAACTGGGAGGTTGCAAGTGAATTGTTTGACGATATTCTTTGAGCTCTTTATCAGCATTTTGAGGTCAGACTTGAGTAGGGTCATTACAGAGATGGCGTGTATTTTATTTAAACTTGAATCTTCTGTTTAGATGTGGCAGCTAATATCTCTTTATTGAGAATGCTTTGATAGACATTTGAGACAAATTTATTAATAAGCTTCAGCTATTTCAAAGAGCTTCAGAAAAGATTGTTCCAAGTGCCTAATTGTTTCAGCTACAATCAGTGTTTGTGGTAGTGTCCATTCAAAATAGATATCGCAATTATGATATGCTGGCAATGTTTTCTGTCTTATTTCTGACGTGGCTTAAATTCATGAAGGCGGTGAATTAGAAGTCTTTTTATAAAGCACGTTATGCCTTCATTACTCTTTGTTGGGTCGTGTTTATTAAAAACACCTTTGCCCTTCATCAAATGAGGTTCGGGCTAAATGAAATCTTAATGGTCATTTTGGCGTTATATTCTTTTTGCTTCAGAAATTTCATTTGAGATGGCTCCTTAAAAAGGATATGGCTTCAAAAAATTGACCTAGTAGCTTCAGATTCTCCTTTGATTTGAGGAAAATATTTTGTCAACTACAGGGTATGTCAGATTTATTTATTGGCAGCTCTTTATCTTTTTGGAGAGGAAGACTTTTGTTTGTTTTTAGTAATGGTTTCAGAAGCTTTTTAAAGTGGCTATAGGAGACATTATCTTGGAGGGTTGCGTATGATTTGTCAGAGTATGGAGCGGTGTTTTTATTGAGTGGAGTTTCTTTGTTTCAAAATATATGTATTGCATATCATAGGAGCTATGATTACATTACAATGAGATGATCATATTGAGGTGTGGATACTTCATTTTGATTGAGTTCTTGTTGATTACCTGGGTGATGGATATGCAAATGAGCTCCAGCTATGAACGTTTTTTTTTAAAATAGATTCTATGTTGTAGAAGGTTTTTCTGGTATGAGCATGCGAGTCTTTGCCTGCTAAAATGGTTCTGTCCAAAATGAGCTTATCTTCTTATCTCTACATTTGATGAACTGGCTGAGAGGATATATACGTTGTGGGTAATGGAGTGTGTATTGGACATTTGTCTTATACTCCGATGAATGTATTCTTGGTGTGATTCGGGCTGTCTAGGCATGATGGTATGTTTATAGTTGATATCTTGGAGGCAGGGTTTGTGAACTTATTGCAACGAGCCTTGAACCTTAATGTCTTTGCTTCAGTTTAGAATGTAATATGTTTAATGAAAGCTGGCAGTGCAGTTTGTCAATCTGATATTAAGCAAGAATTCAGCAGTTTATGGAGTGGGTTGTTGAAGTCTGTTATAAATTTGAGTAAAAAGATATGCTTAAAAGAGTTTTTGTTCATCATTGTTGAGTATAATACGTATTTTATCTTGGGAGTGATATGCACTGTTTGAATAGAAGAATATGTTGATTGCTGTAGTAAGTTGGTTGGTGATTTTTTTGACATCTGTTTGGGTTCAGTCAATGCATTGAAAAATCAGAGATCAAGTGTCTTGGCTTGCTGCTCCAAAAATAAGTCAGAAATTAGATATTGAGAAAATGCTAGTGTGAATATCTGAGAAGAGTTTGTTATCAGGTCTGCCTATTTTATGACAGAAATGAAAATGTAAAAGGAGTTTTTCGGTTTGTGTGAGAAAGCAGATTGGACAGGTTAAATGTTTGAAGTTCTGGTATGAGCCTTACAGTTCATGTGAAGGCGGCGTTGAATCAGTGCTTTGCAGATTTGTATTCAAAGTCTAGAGTTGGTGCTTCAGCCACTAAAGTTGGTGCTTTGGTGTTTTCGGAGTGGGTGCTTCAAAGGAGAGTTGGTGCTCTCGGTGGGTTGGTACCCACTAAATGAAATTGAAGTCGCTGCTTCCAGTGAGTTGGTGCTCACTTATGTAATCTAGGTTGGTGCCCTTTGGAAATAAATAAAAGCAATATTTTGCTGTGGTTTTTTTACCCAAAAGTGTTTTCCACATAATCCTGGTGTTTATCTCATTTATGGTGTTTGTTAATGCTCCTTATATTCTGATTTCTTATTTACATGTTAAATCTGGTTTAAAGTTTTAAAAACTCTGAAATACTGATTCACCCCTCCCTCTCAGTATTTCCTGTGTGCTCTTCACAATCTTCTTACAAAATTCGTAGGCACCAACCCCCAATTCCCACCACTAAGCACCAACTCAGCAAGAGACTCCAATCTCTTCAACAAGAGGCTCCAACCTCCACAAGAACAATATAATGATTTTCTTTACAACTTCTCAGATCTGCTCTAAAACCTTACAAATCTGCCAAACTCCAAGCAAGAGGCTCCAGCCTCCACAAGAACAATATAATAATTTTGTTTACAACTTCTCAAATCTGCTCTAACACCTTCTCTACCAAACTCCCCAAAATCGGCAATAATGTCTTCACAAAATCAACAATAATGTCTTCATAAAATCTGCAATAATGTCTTCATGAAATCTGCTCATATATTGCCATAATCTTGTTGTGTCATTTTTTTTCCCTTCACAAAATCCCTGCTATAAATCTGCTCATAAATTGTCCTGATCTTGCTTGTGTCACTTGTTTTCCCTTCACAAAATCGCTGCTATAAATCTGCTCACATATGCTTTATAAATCTGCTTGAATAGCTTTTTATTTTTGCTCTTCATATAACAAATATTCCATGAAACTGATTGATTCTGCCTCACCTTCAAACTTGTATTTATAATTCCCCAAAGCAGCCCTTCACTCAAGGGAGGAGACCATCCAAGGGGGGTCGGCCATGCAGCAAATAATTTTTTTTTTATTATTATTATTTTTGCCCAAAGTTGGGTGCACCTCTCTAGAGGGTTGGCCCAATTTGGGAACCCCCAAAATTAATTTTATTTTCCCAAAATGAGGAGGCTCCAAGGGGGGTCGGCTTCATAAATAATAAGACATTTAATTTTGTTTTTATTTAATTATCTTTAACACTCCAAAAAGGGGTGATCAATATTAATTTTATTAGAGCCCACCATAAACACCAGGATGACTTTGACATCAATGACAACATTTTTCCAACACCTGAACCACCTATACCAGCTCCCCTTGGAATGTTATTACTTGCATTACTACCTTGCCCTCTAGATATTTGATTCACCTTGAGAGAATTCATATTTTGTGACATTTTCTCAATAGCTATGATCAACTGTTGTCGTAATCGCATAAATTATTGCATCATTTGCTGCAATACCTATGCTAGATCATTCAATATGTTTTGTACACTATCCTGGACAAATCTCCTCTCCATACTTTCCCAAAGATTCTCATTACCTAAACCCACCATTGTTTTAATTCCTTGTGTAACTCTATGGGGTTGCCTTGTTGCTATTGCAATTGAGAATATATCTGTTAAAAAGTTGCCATTGATGTCAAACAGATGCATGCCTAAAGATTCATGACCAAGAGCACACATCAGATAAACATACCAATCATGAATAGATCAGACCTTGGATAATAAGATAATGATCAGACCTAATCTTGAAAGGATAATAAGTTAGAAATCTTTTTGATGATAAGATTGTTGAAGTTGTCATCTTTGATATCAAGAAACATATTATAAAAGGATTAATCAAATTGAAGTCGGTTCTCAAATTGATTGATGAAATCTGGGAGGAACATCATTCTTGAAGTATTGAAGTCGATTCTCAAATTGGCCGATTGATCATTTTTTAAGTATTAACTAATTGAAGTCGATTCTCAGATTGGCCGATTGATCATTCTTGAAGTATTAACTAATTGAAGTTGATTCTCAGATTGGTCGATTGCTGTTCTAACAAAAACAATCAAAATACATGGATTAAACAAATGGATTGGATGTATTTTCTTTAAAAACATGTTTACATAATACGATCTGAAATGCGTGTTTATCTTCTTTAATGATAAACTAAAAATACGTGTTTTAAGAAGAGATGCGATCTATACATGAAGTGCCACAATTTGAAGAGATACATGGATTAATCAAATGGTGCGATTCACTAAAGACAAGGAATACAATTTGTTTCTCCAAAACAAATCAAATGTGAAATGATGCAAGTTTTCAAAGGGTTTGATTGAAATATTCCCCTTACTTTTTTCCCCAAAATTAGACACACAAACCAGCATCAAACCACTGATTAGCGTTAGCTCCAAATGCAAATCAGCATGGAAAGTAACTCTAACCAAGAATGTTCACCAAGATCCCAATGTGGGCGAGGTGATAGCATATGGTCAGAGGATCATTAGGTATAAACTGAACTGAAAGTACAATTCATCTGCATATGCAGGCATCCACAAGCAGTGGGAATACTCCACTTATTTAGTGGGTGAGATTATTACATTATTAAGGCGGCAAGCCAGCCATTAAATCCTCTCTTCCACTTATTTCGTGGGGGGAAAACAGTCCACACAACCACTTATTTTGTGGGGGGAATTTACAAACAAGAAAGATGTTTATTCTAAAACTCAACCACTCAATTGTGGGAGTGTAATCAAGTATAAATTGCAGCAATAAAATGAAATAGCCGTTAGTACTACTAACTAGCTTTACAATGAATAGAAATAGCTGCAAATAAGAGAGATAAGCTTCCAGAATGTTCTTTATCCACACTGGCGTAAACCATCCAGGGGTACTTAATGTGAGAAATAAGAAATAATTGCAGCAATAAAGGACTGGAACAGTACTACTGTTTACAGTCTTACAATATAGAAAGAGAGCTGCAAATTACATGAATATTACAATGATTTCAAAGCACCAAGATACTGGATGATTCCATGATAAATATTAACAATAATTGATGAAGAAAGGACTGAAAATTCAAACTGAAACAAGTCTTTATGTAAATCTGCAATTCTGGAAATGAATAACCAACAACTGTAAGAATCAATTAAATGCTCATAACTTCACCAAATTACCTCCGATTTGAATGAAATCAAATGCAATGATCAACTGGAGGATGGGCGCCCAAACCAAGATGAAGAAACAGCCACAAAAGACCAGCATTAATTTATTGGCTCGAAATCCAATGCTCCTTGAATGGTACGGCCCCAAGCTAGGGCGATTTTGCAATATAAAATCAAAGACTTGGAAATAAATTCCAATCTCTTGTGGAAGGGGTCGCCTTGGGTCTAGAACCACTTTGCAAACATACCCAGAATGATATTTAATTTGCTCAAAAAGCTGTTAACAAAAAACACTTTCAGCTGTAGTAATATCAGCAACACCAAAACTGAGAAAAACTCCAAAATCTTCAACAATTGAGCTCCATCTACTAGTCTGAATGAGAAGCAGCAATAAAAACCAACTAGGTGTTGTATTTCAAACACGAAATTGGATTGAAACTAGGAGGTAAGCATCCCTCGAAGTAAAAACTAAGTTGTCATTTCGACAACATAACATTAGCATAAGTTCATGGATGAGAAATGCTGGAGCAAACTCTCTCTTTTAAAGAACTTGAGGTGACTGTTGATTTTCCACCTTTTCTCTCCAAGGGACACCCAAAGAATTTGAATCATTTAATTTTTAAAAGATAAATAATTCCTCCTCAACTTTGGCGTCCAACTCCAAAGCACATTTTAAACATAATAAAATATTAAATATTTCCTCATGAAGCGTCCTCCCTTCATGAACACCTTTTAAAACAACTTCAAGTTATCATATTAGGCCAAAGGGGGGGGTCAACTTAAAATTAAAACATTAATAACTTGAAATAACTCATTCTCCCTTTTTCACCTCAATAGCCAAATTCAACAATATTCAACTGCTCCAACTAAAATGGAAAACTTACTGAAGAGTTGCCAACTGGACCACTACCAAAATTAGAACTTACTAAAAATAGTAAATTCTGAGAAATGCCAAAAAACCTCCAAACAAGGAAACCCTAATTTTACCTTAGACAAGCCTACAGTTTTTGGAAATAGGCTATCGATCACCAAGAGCGTATGGCTAAAATGGGGACATTACATTGATTTGATTAAAATAAAGTTCATATTTTTGCAAGGGTTTGTTTAACACAAATTCAGATTTATGAAACAAAACATTAATCATAAAAGAAATGCAATCTGAGTTTTGAAAAGGTGCAAGTCTTTAAAGAGTGCAAGTGCAGATTCTAAATGGTGCAACCTTTCATTGAAAGTTGCAAGGATTGATCAACATATATATATGAATTCAAAATCAGTCTAAAAGGTTGAGTGAGTAGTGTGTGTAAGTCAGATCAGAGAATCTATTCTCTTGTGTGGGCTTTGAAGTGATAGCAAACATCACAAAGCAGAATTGAGGATAGAAGAAGTGCAGATCTGTTTGAAGACAATTACTTTACTTCCATTATTTTCAGTCAAGTCAAGGTTGGTGCCTTGCACATTAGGGGTTAGTGCTCCTTGTAGGTTGGTGCCTACTAAATCAGTCTAAGGGGCTGGTGCTCCTTGTAGGTTGGTGCCTACTAAACCATAAAATTGATTATTCAAGTAGGTTGGTGCCTACAATCTTTGTAATTTCATATAAACATAAAATACAATTGTTGGTGTCAACTTGTTTATATCATTCATATTGCATAGTTGATATTGGGCTAAAGGTTAAAAGTTGATTAAAGTCAAAAGGGGTAAAAGTTAGTTGATTTACTGATTCACCACCCTCCCCCCCCCCCACCTCCCCTGCATCCTCTCAGTAAATCTTTGTGCTCTTCAATGTTAGTGTGCTTCCTTAGACCGATTTACTTTACATCCATTATTTTCAATCAAGTCAAGGTTGGTGCCTTGCACATTAGGGTTGGTGCTCCTTGTAGGTTGGTTCCTACTAAATTAGTCTAAGGGGTTGGTGCTCCTTGTAGGTTGGTGCCTATTAAACTATAAATTCATTATTCAAGTAGATTGGTGCCTACAATCTTTGAAATTTCATATAAACATAAAATACAATTGTTGGAGTCAACTTGTTTATATTGTTCATATTGCATAGTTGATATTGGGCCAGAGGGTTAAAGTTTGATGATTTCTTGATTCACAACCTCCCACGGTAAATCTTTGTGCTCTTCAATGTTATTCAATGTTATTCAATGATTCACCCTCCTCCTCCTCCGCCCCTCTCAAGAAAACCTATACAAGCTCCCCTTGGAATGTTATTACTTGCATTACTACCTTGCCCTCTAGCATTTTGATTCACCTTGAGAGAATTCATATTTTGTGACATTTTCTCAATAGTTATGATCAACTGTTGTTGTAATTGCATAAATTATTGCATCATTTGCTGCAATCCCTGTGCTAGATCATTCAATATGTTTTGTACACTATCCTAGACAAATCTCCTCTCAATACTTTCCCAAAGACTCTCATTACCTAAACCCACCATTGTTTTAATTCCTTGTGTAACTCTATGGGGTTGCCTTGTTGCTAATGCAATTGACATAGTAACCGGGAGACGCGTCTCCCCCCCTCTGAGACGCGTCTCAGAGACGGAGACGAGTCTCCGACACCGCACCAGTACCTAGAGACTGCATTTTTCATTTGGAAACTTCTACGACGTCTCCCGCCGTCTCTGAAACCCTAAAATCGCGTCTCCTGCGAAGTCTCCCCGTGTTTTGAAGGCAAAAAGTCGAAAAACATTAATTTTTAAACATACTTCTATGCTTTTAGTTGTCGCACGTGACTGAAGAGGGCGACGGATCTTGGGCGACGACAAAGAAAAGTTCAAAACTAAAAGTGTGAGGCATCGAAAAATTTTAAGTCTGGACCATATCTCGTATCAGCCATCACTCATCAGGTATGTAAATTTTTAAATAATTTTAAGATGTGTTCGACTTTGTGTGCATACTTGCATCATTACCGGAAAGTTCAAACTATAGAACATGAAACAAAAAAGTAAAACAGATCACCGGTATGCTTGAATGCCACAGTCACAAATGTGAAATAATTTGTCTCCTTCAAATGAGTAGATTAGGAAATTTTCAAAATATAAATTAAAAAAAGTTCTCAAGTCTCAGACTCTCAACCTAGGATGTAAAGTTAAACAATGGCAACCATGGAAAGTGAAACAGACTAATTACTAATCCTTCAGTCTCCTTTTTTTGATGATTCGAAACATAACTGATAACATACATAGGTGAATCTATAAGCTAAAGCAGACTAGTCTTGTTATCTTTTAAAAATTAAAATTAATATATTTAACCAATTTTTTAAATGTAGTTATTTAGAAAGAAAATTTAGGTTACAAGTATTACTGTATTTGTAATACTAATATAGTAATAACTAATAAGTAACAACTGATAAGTTTTTTTTTTTATTTAAAAATTAATATCATACACAAGTGCGGCATACAAATACTCATGTTGAATACAGATACAACTTACAAGTAGCTCATGAGGTACAAAACAAAGTCTCATGTTGAATACAGATACAGTGAACATCAATTTTCTAGGAACCCTAGATATGAGATAGCAGAAAAATGTCAATGCAATTAATAATAAATATTAAAGAATACAAAGACAAATAAATATTCAGTACTTCAAAAACAGAGTCTCATGTTGAAATCAAAACCAAAATGTTGTAGCTTAATATGATTCATTTAAATAATTTCCTCGAAAAACATGTCTTTTTCAGATTTGACATTTTTTGTTTCATTTTTTATTTTTATTTTTTCATAACTTTAGCTACAGCCATTTCAATTTTTTATTTATTTTTCTATTTCCCTTTTCATAACTTTAGCTACAATCATTTGATTTCTAATCATAATGTCTTTTTGTTTTCTGTTTTTTGTGTAGAATTTGAATCATTGAATCAAGAATGTCGAGTGGGGGAAACAGACAAGGCTTGTATCTATTGTGGAAGTATGTTGATCGTGTTAAGGGGCCGAAGGGTTCAGGTGGAACAGCCACGATCTCATGCAAATTATGCCCAATGTCATGGCAAGGTACTTACACGACGGTGAGGGCTCATTTCCTTCACATACCTGGAAAAGGTGTTGATCCTTGTATAAATGAGAAGGAAAGATATGAGGCTGTGAGGGATGAAGAAAGGGCTAATGGTAAAGTTTCTAATATGAGCTCTCACGCTTCAACAAACACTGCTGCAAATCAGAATCAAAATATCAATAGAGAGGCAGAGGTGGATGTGTCTTCAAGAGATGTAGCAGCAGAAAGTTCTCACAAGAGGCCACACATTGGTAGCTCAAACCCCATTGGCAGATTATTTGATGTGCAAGGTCGAGAAGCGGTTGATGCAGCAATTGCACGCTTCTTTTATGCCAATGGAATACCATTTAATGTTGCTCGATCACCTTTCTATACAGAGATGGTCCAAGCAATCAACAATGCACCAGCTGGATATAGACCACCTATGTATGAAAAGCTTCGCACTACTCTAATTGATAAAGAAAAAATTCGATTAGAGCAACAAACTGCACCATTGAAAAGAGTGTGGGTTTCAGAAGGATGCAGCATTGTGATGGATGGGTGGACGGATACTAGAAACCGTCCACTACTTAATATCATGGTAACATGCAGCAAAGGGCCTTATTTTTTGAAGGCATTGGATTGTTCGGGGCATGAAAAAAATGCAGAGTATCTTTATAACCAGCTATGTGACGGCATTGAGGAGGTAGGGGCATCAAATGTAGTCCAAATTGTTACAGATGCTGCCCCTGTTTGTAAAGCAGCAGGCATGTTGGTGCAAAAGAAATATAAGCATATATTTTGGACACCATGTTGTGTGCATTCGTTGAATAATGCACTCAAAGATATTGGCAAGTTTGAGTGGGTTTCAGCTCTCATAGAAAAGGGCAGAAAAATTCAAATGTTTATATGCAACCATCACCAAACACAAGCTATTTATCGAAAATTTGCCAAGGTGGAGCTTCTCAAACCAGCTGATACAAGGTTTGCTTCTTATTTTATTCTTCTTCACCATCTTTGTGAAGTGAAAGGTGCTTTGTGTTCCACAGTTGTTAGTGATGTGTGGGCAGCTTGGAGGCAATCTACATCAAATGATGCAATTGAGGTGAGAGGTATGATCCTTGATGACCATTTTTGGGCTGAAGTTAAATTTGTTGTGGACTTTATTCAGCCCATATGTGAGGTGATCAAATTTGCAGATTCAGACAAGCCATGTTTGGGGGAAATTTATGAAGAAATAGATTCCATGTGTGAAAGAATTAAGGAAATAACAGATGCAAAAGATCCTTCACTATATCTTTTGATAGAAGAAAAGTTACATGGAAGATGGAACAAACTTAACACACCTCTTCATTGTGTTGCCTAAATCCTAAATGGCATAATATACAAGAGACCAATAAGAGGGCTCCATATGAGGATAGAGAGGTAATGAAGGGGTTTTGGGCTGCAATAAAAAAGATATATGGCCGAGGTGAGGAAGCATCAGTTATAAGGAGTCAATGGAATAAGTTTTCACGTGGGCATGGTGACTTTTCTTCCGTGGAAGCTTTATATGATATGCGAGCAAACAAAGACCCTATAGAGTGGTGGTGGAACCATGGAGGTGAAACACCTGAATTGCAATCATTTGCAATAAGATTACTCTCACAAGTAGCCAGTTCTTCATCTTGTGAGAGAAATTGGAGTACTTATGGCTTTATTCATTCACTAAAGAGGAACCGATTGGGGTCAAAGAAAGCAGAGAACCTGGTGGACATTCATAGCTCACTTCGCCTTCTCTCTCGTGTAGATCCTGCATACAATGCAGGTCCTTCAACAAAATGGGACCAAATTTCACCTGATGAAGATGTTGCAGCCATAGTGGATGAAGTGGTTGAACCAAATGGCCTTATTGATTTACCCCCAGTTCTACTACCAACAGAAGAACCTAAGTTAGAGAGTGATGAGTTTTTGGATAGCCTCATAACTGAGGACCTTGACATGGATGATATTGATGTGATGTGGATGATATGAGATATCTCATATCAGATAGATTTCTGATTTTTGCTTTTTGTTTCCATATCAGCCAATCATTATCAAACTATATTTCTGATTTTCAATATGTAATCGAATATGTAATGTCAAATGTGAACTTAGAAGTTAAAACTATGATTATGGAATTTGAAGTATGAACTCTTTGACTCTTTGACACAATGTGACAATGACATTTGCCATTTGGATTTGAATTTTCAATTTTGTGTATTTAAAGTTAATGTTCATTCTTAAACTTTACTGCTGCTATTGTTTTGAAAGTTCAATGTCATTATATTTTCAGATTTTCTATATATTATTAATTTTTATATTAAAAAAGAAACGGCGTCTCCAAGTACCCCTGTCTCCTATTTTCAAAAAATGTCGTACTGGTACCGGTACCAGTCTCCTGTACCAGTACTAGTACCAGTACCAATCTTGCGGCAACTATGGCAATTGAGAATATATCCTCTTTTGGATCTTCTGGATATGGCTCAAGAAATTTGAATTGTTTTCTTTTTTGCTCTCTTTCAGTGTAGCATTTCGCCTTGTCACTAGTGTACAGAACCCTCCCGACCGGCAAGACTTAGGCTTTGATACCGCTGTAAAGAGCTGAACCAATTCTTTCTACCAAATTTGTTGCAGATTTACCAATTTTGATATTTGAGCATTTTGTTCAAAAGTTGGAAATATAGTTTCCAGATTGCATTTGTTTATAATGGTTTATCTACAGACTACAGGTTTGGAATGCCTTTTGCATAAGATATTTTAAATTTATAAGAGTCTAGACATTATACCAAACACTTGCCATTCCATAAACTGATTCATACCAAATAGTAAACTTACAAACTGTTATTTGCAATTTTAGAGGTATAGAAGACTTGCATTCTAACCTGGTTATTAGCAGAGATATACATAGTTGAATTAATGATTCAAGAGGAAATCACTTCGAAGTGACCAGCATGCACTCCCAATCCAATGCCACTCCTTGCTGTTGCTCGTGACCTTCATAAAGATACACCAATCTAATTATGGTGCCCAATACCTCCACATTACCTATCAACCTGCTCCAATAAACCCCATGCCACTCAGTTGTTAATCCTCCAAGCTTTTGCGCCAACCATGGTAAGTCTTGCGACCCTCACAATAAAATACTTGCACCTTATATTTACCTCTTATTACCATGTTGTGGATATAAAATGGAAAGCTGGCACTTGGTCAAACGGCCTGCTATAACAATTCCTCAACTGTTGTAAATGAAACCCCTTTAATATATATACCTATGCCTGGTAAGGGTGGCGGAATGACACCACTCCAATTTGAGTATCTGTTAATATCGATTTGCTTGAGCCTCTTCACGCCAGCCAAGGAGATTCCCATGAAATACAAGCTACAGCCCACATCTTCCAATATCAAATCGTACTTATCATAGATGCAATTTCAATGTATGGCGACCAAGTTTCCAACACACATTCTCAATATTTCAAACACAAATTTTTCTTGCAATTGATTTGATAATATTATGAAATTTGTCATTACAAAGACTTCACAAATTTCAAATAAACCTTTTGAATTGATCGATGAAGCACACTGTGAATTCTAGAATGGATCCACCCACAAATGGTATTGGGATTTTGTCCAATACACCAAGAATCCCAAGGGTTTTCATCCTCAAGCTTCCTAAACATGTAAACCAAGCTCTCTAAATTCTATTGATAATATTTTTCCAAAAAATCATAATAATTTCCTCCTTCACCACCTTTTGATTTTTTTATTATAATTTGCTTTTCCCAAAGTGACTATTTAATATTTTATCAATGCATTTAATATAAGTCACTTTAATTAATTAAATATAAATGTCCAAAGAAGTGACTTAGGACAATTTAATATTTAATTAATTAAATTATTCCCTTGATATTTCCCACCTTAGCTTATGGGAATAAAATAAGTTAGTAGACTCTACTGGGTGATCACTCGAAAAACAAGGACATTACAATTCTCTTCCTCCAAGCTTTTCCATTTCCAACAACTTTTCCTTCTATGGTCACTTCCTCGAGATAATTTCTGACTTTCGATCCCCATCTTTGAATGAGATGTCTTTTAGTTTGTTTTAGGTTCCATATCTTGTCCAAAGGCAGATATCCACCCCATGGGTCTTCCCAAATTAGGGCACCTTGCCCATCGTGAATATCCCAAGTGAGATGGTTTGTTATTATTGATCTACAGCTACTCATGAAGTTCCACAATCTGGACCCATGTGGGAGTATTGTTGTTGTCAGTATCCTTGTTGGTTCCATATTGTTCAAGTACTTATTTTGAAGGATTCTAACCCGTTTCAAATTAAGTTGTTCGAACAATTTCAAGACCAATTATGCTCCTAAAGCTTTATTTTGAGACATTTGTTTCCTATGTCCCTACCCCTCCCTCCTTTTTGATCCACAAACCTTATCCTATGTAATGAGAGCCAATTTGTCTTTTTAGAAAGAATATTGCCGGAAAAACTTTCCCATCAACTGATTTAATTTTTTATTTGTCCCACTTGGCAAGGTTATACAATACATTAGATAAATGGGGAGAGCTGAGATGATTGCTTTTAACATTACTATTTTGCCTGCCCATGAAAGCCATCTGCCTTTCCAGGCTGCCACCTTATTGGAGATTGTGCCCATCACGGAATATGAATTGCTATTGCAAATGCAGATGTGTCATGAGAGGTCCAAGACCAAATCAAGAGGCAATCCCATCACTTATTCTTGCAGGAAACTTTGGCTGAAGCATTGCCCCTCTAACTTATCCTTCATAATGACACAAGCAGCTACAAGGCTTCTCATGTCATTTGCCATTTTCTCTTATCATTTCTCATAGAGTTGATCTTTTATTGTCAAGTGCTTGCAAATTTATATGATTATCCAAATGGCCAAGCAAGTGTTGTGTGCTAAGGTCCTACATATATATGGTGCTTTAAAGACATTCTTGTGGACCAAAGGTGTCATGAATATGGGGCTGCAAACAAAGCCAAGGAGCAGCAAGTTATTTTAAAGTTGGATGAAAGTAAACCATCTATAGTATGCTTCCTGTCATTCTCGCTGACCATCATGCGATTAGACTCTTGCTGTGTATTATGGAATGAAGACATCATCTTTGCGCTTTTTGATAAGGCACATACAGCCTAGTGCATTCTTTATGGCTCGGCTAGGAAAGTAAAGTATAATAGCAGAATAGAATGACAAAATAATAAATATAAAGTAATGAACAATAATCTAAGTGCAAAAATAGCAGCAATGATTAGCAAAGGTTAGACATAAATATGAGTTTAACCACTTTACATTCATATTAAATCTTTTTTTCCTCTTATGCATCCTTTCTTTTCATAGGAAAATGTAGGAAGAATAAAAAAACTAGCTGCCAAAAACAATTCTAAGTTGGGGTTAGACAAAAATGAGAGAAAATAGTTATACTTACATTCCATATGATAAGCATTTCAAACTTCTATATTATACACTTTCCATTCGTATTATAGAAGAATATGCAGGAAACATTTTCACTTAAGTTCAAGCGGCCTAAGTTAACCTAGCTTAAGCTTATCACATTCATATTCCTAGTTTCCTATGTATTTTTATGGTATAATTCACCATTGCCATATGCCTCTTTTGTCTGGATGTTTGTATTCTTTAAGCTGCAATCATCTTCTTCTCACCTTAGTCTTTTTTATTTCACCCATTCGTATTATAGAAGAATATGCAGGAAACATTTTCACTTAAGTTCAAGCGGCCTAAGTTAACCAAGCTTAAGCTTATCACATTCATATTCCTAGTTTCCTATGTATTTTTATGGTATAATTCACCATTGCCATATGCCTCTTTTGTCTGGATGTTTGTATTCTTTAAGCTGCAATCATCTTCTTCTCAACTTAGTCTTTTTTATTTCACTTATATCTATTATTCACAGTTTTGAACTCATAATATGCTAACTTATAGGAAAATTCATTGTTATAGCGTAATTCATTATACAATTTAAAGCTTATGTTTCAACATTTACTCTACAAATGTAGGGTTGAATTGGTAGGTTAAAATTTCAATAAATTACACAAATTATTCCCTTGCACATTAACAGTGTCTACAAGCAGGTTTTGACATTAATTCAACTAAGCTTCTGGTTACCCAAAATACATGATAGGAGGAAAGCCTGTAACTGCTATACAATTTTAAATACATTTATGAAAATATCAAAGTTCAAGCAAACTCAAATTATGGTAACTACAGGCTACCTGGTTGTCATGAACAAGTATTATAAAACAAACAAAAACTGAGGGCATGTGTCAATGACTACAATTTTTCTGAACATTCCACTTAATGCATTAAATTCAGATCAGTTGGCAAATATATCTCCTACATAAGACAAATATACACAAGTGAAAACATCCGAAGAACTGTTGTTACCTTGGCAAGTGTATTTGCTGACAGAGGAGCAACTACCATGGCATCCGCCCATTGTCGTAGTTCTATATGCAGCACATTGTCTCCTATCTTGTTCCAGCTAGACCATTCATCATCATCTGTGTATAGTTTAACATCTGCTGGGAGAGACAGCCTGTCAATGAAATGCAAGGCAGATTTTGTTGCCACTGCTTTAACTTCTGCCCACTCACAAAGACAGTGTGCAAGAATTCCAAACTTTATTGCTGCCACACTTCCACTTGCAGCAAGAATGATTCGAGGTTTACGGGATTGTCTGTTATTATTTGAAGGTCCTCTCATTTGTGAGTGCACATCAGTCATGTTTTGAACTAGTGAGTTTATATTTAAAAGAGTCATGTTAAAGCCTTAACTGCACAACACAAAGAAAAAATGTTTTAGATGCAGTACAATTGACCAGACTATTGAGGAAGTAACTCATTGTTTTTTGTCAACCTTTGTTGTTATGAAGTTCCAAAAGACAGCAGACAGTATGTATAAAGAAGACATGGAATAGAATATATGTAAAACATACAGTTAAAGAGTAGGACCGATGTTCTTATGACAGATTAGCAGAGTTATTGAGAATTGACTGAGATAATGGATACAGCACACTTAGATTTAATGGTGCACCAGAGACCAATTCACAAGCAATGGTTGAAGGAGAGTTCATATACAAAGAGAAATAGAGAAACAGTATTGAAGTGCAGAAATGACCGAATTAGGTCAATATGACTAAAACATCCCTCAATAACAGGACAAGAACCAGAAAAAGCTGAACTATGATTAACAAGATGCATACACAATTGACCAAAAAAAAACAAGATGCATACACCCAAATAAAACTAAAAATCAAGGTTATGGTTAAATAAGTATATAAGAGGTACACACCATCAGGGATGGTCTGCTGTCACTGAAAAACACGTGAGCAGTTGTTTATGATAGAGAACTAGAGAAGGCCTTAAAGAATAAAGCAGAGTTTCAAGCTCCAACAGACTTTAAAATTTATCTATGAGAGATCTAAAACCCTCAAATGCAAAGTTACTCAATGTTTATCACTAAATAGCTAAAGTAGAATGAATGAATGGTAAATGAAGGATTAATGATTAATTGATTACTGAATGACACCAAAGAAAAAATAAAGAATTATTGAACATTGTCTATAAAGAAAATCAGTTGAGAGATACACAAGCTAACTAAAGTTTGAAGTCAGCTTTGAATTTTCAATGACATCAGACTTATATGAATTACTGACCTGGAGGTAGGAAAATTGAAGGACCAGCTTCTTTGGTAAGAACAAAAGAAAGCTTATAGTTCAGATAGAATAAAAATAATAACATGTGGAAGCATTTCTAGTTTAATAAGACCAAAAGAGAGCTTATAATTCAGCTAGAATAAATAGAATAAAGTAGAAGTCCTTACGTAAGAACAAACAAAAGCAGATAATTCGGCTAGAATAAACAGAATGACATCCGAAAGCATACGTAGCACAATGCCATTAACAATTTAAAATTTTAATCCTTTCCAAGAGGAGAATTGAGTATTGAAGATAGGAAAAATGACAAAGCAAGATTCAACTTTCAAGTATAAAGGTACTGATAAAAATTCAAAAAGGATTGCCACTCTCTTCATATGCAGTAAGATTTAACCATTATTGCATTGATATAACACACTGATATGCCCCTAGGCCCTGTGCACCAATACTGGAACCAACATTGATCCATTTTTTGGATGTGTGAACAATCTCCAGAAAGTCCACTTTTGGGCTGCAGATTAAACATAGACTAAACATAAATTGTGCCAAAAAATAGAAATGCAGATCAGAAAATCATGGGAGTACACAAGAAAAACTTGAATAGAATTGAGGTACAAAAGGAGGAGGACCAAACAAAGATGGTATGTGGATTAGGGAAGGCATCATATGATCACTGTAGGAGAAAATATGAATCAGAAAAGCATGAACACAACTGGGTG
>VDFB02374673.1:0-20850 GCA_007258455.2 Sequoia sempervirens | reverse complement strand
CATTAATCAACTCCTGCTGAAGATGAAGGGCCTCGGGGTAACATTTTGCCTTCGGTAAAACGTCTCACCGACACTCGGGTGTCTTGCCGACTAAAGAGGAGCTCAAGGAGATGGTGAAATAAAAAGGAAAGGAGACAAGAGGAAGCTTGGCGAGAGGTCTCGCTGACCAAAGAAGGATCTGACTGATACAGAATGAGCCCGGGTGGAAGGATCTGATGTCACTATGAGATCCTACTGACTCGGTACTATCATGCCGATGTTCTAAGCGATGACAAAGCTAACTTCAATATGACTTTTGAGCTTGCTAGGATCTCTCATCGATGGTGTCATGTTATGTCGATAGCTTCAGAGGGGCATAATCGCATCGGTGAGACACTTGCAGTGTCTCGCCGAGATGCAATTTTGACAAAAGGGGCTTTTGACTACCCAAAGAATCCACGTGGAATGAACCAACCAATCAGAGAAAACCAAAAGCAAGTTGTGGCGGTTTCACCAGGATGAAGGTGATTAATAGGACATGAAGCGTGTATCTGTTTGAAGCTCAGGGGCATTCAAAGCAGCTTGACTGGGGGGAATTCAGAGATCGACATGAGGAGCAGAAGTGAATGCAGTGGTTGTAGAAAGATCAGGAAGGCTTCCCCTGAAGACCACTTTGGGAGATGACTCTTCACCGACAAGGACACACAGGAATGCAACATTAACTACATCAAAGGATCTAAGGGGCAGATTTTTTTCAGAGCGGATATTTTTGTAAGCCCTAAGGGGCTGACCTTACTTTTGTATATAAGGCATTTTTTTCCTTCTTGTAAAAGGGTTTCTGTTGATGCTTTTTCTAAAGTCTTTGACTTTTCCAACTTCCTCTCTTAGATTAGCAAATTCTTGTAACTCAATTTTGGAGGTGAAATTCAGAAAAGACCTTGATTATTATTGATTTGAAGCTCTCGCCTACTTTCTCTTTGCATTTTTGTGTTCAGTCAGCTGATTGATCAAGCTTTTAGTGAGGTAAATGTTCACTTCCTTCGAGCTCTGTCTTAGATTTCAGAACCTTTGTACAGAAACCATGTTTTTGTAGGTCATAAATTGTGTCAAAAATATGTAATGAGTTCTAGATGTGAAATTAACTTTCCTTCTAGGAATCTTAGCACCAAGACCTATTTGTGAAACACTTTTGCAAAAATATATGCAGAAGTAAGTTGTGCAAAATTTATCTTCATTCAACGAAAGCAAGTGTATGAAGTCTGGTTTCAAATCCAAGTAACATTTGGTGTATCACCTTAGTTTAGTTTCAATTTATGTACTCCTTCTCCCTTTCCCTTTATCGAATCATTTGTTTAGGTGACACCAAAGGAAGTTGGCCTTCTTCGGAGGTTGACCTTTGTCTACAAGAAACCCACATCTTTAGAGGTCTTCTAATGTTACATTGACGTGTTGAACATCAGTTTCAACAAGGGTGCAATTTCAGGTGATAACAGGTTAATTATGAGTCTTGGAAAAAAGGCATTTTAACACATCTCAGATGGCTAAAAAATTCTCCTTACCTTTATGGGCTCATGCCTGAACCATACACACCTGATAAGAAGAATGTTTGGGGTAATAAAATAGGTCATGTTGATTATGGCACTTTGTTGGCTATAGTGGGAATTGAATGTCCTTGCATAGTTTGGAACAAGATTTGGGAGATTTTTGGAGACCCTCATGTTTTCTCCATTCCTGGATGATCTTGTTGTATATTGTCTCACTCCATTTGATGATATAGATAATATACCCTATGATGATGATACTTTAGAGGAGCTTAAGTATTATGCACATCTTGAATGTTCAAATGGCATAGATACTTCACCTCTTTCTTCTCATCCTCAAGTTGAAATTACATCAACTTCTACTACTGCTACTTCAAAGTTTAGAGTTGCTTATTCGAAAGCTTCCAATGACTTCTTACAGTAGGATATCTATAGTCTTCCCCATTCAGTTTGGTGAGATGATCTCTTGATGGGTGTTTCAGACTTATTTATGGAGACACATATTGTATATTTGGGAGACACTATTGAGTGTATTCATATTCTCTTTGATGAATATGATTTATTTTCAGTTGTTGTGATGGATCACTTTAACCCTCTTGTTTATTCTCTACATGATCATTCCTTTTTGTTTGACATGAGCATGGATACTTTGCATCAACATTTAGAAAAAAATCTTCAGAGGAGATACTTGATTCTTTGGCATATGCACTACATCAATCTCTAGGATATTTTTATTTGTCATCTTCAGTAGTGTGGCATAGAATTCCTAATTTAATTGTGGTAGCTTTCAAAATTGGCATGGAGATACTTGAGTTGACTTTAGAGACTTCATACATATGCACTTTCTTCCTACATATTCTTTTTAGGACTTGGGAGATAGCATGCATACACCTTTTTTTTTGTTTCTTCCTAAGGGGACGAATGTTGTTCAACGATCATGGAACATATTTTGCATCTAGTTTTAAACATCGACCATTGGATCTCTTTGGGGGGCCTACTTAGTCCTTCTTTTCTTCTGTCTCTATTCTGGGGGTGTTCTATTTCGATTTTTGGGGGGGATTCTTCTTCCCTGGGGGGGGGAATTTTATATGTACATGGTTACCTAACATGGCCTCATTTGATGGAACCCGTCATCTTTTACATCCTCCTAAGTTGTGCTTAAGGGGGGGTGTTGGTGTAGGTTTTTATTTTCCTAGTGGGTTAATTTATTTTCCCTTAGTCCTAGGTTTTTCCTATAATTTTTAAAGCTTTCTTAGGATATTAAAGTGGGTTTATGGCTTGTAGATAAGTGTGTGGTGTCCCATTCCTTAAAGGGTGGAACCACAAGTTTCCACTTTTGGTGACATCCTCCACTTTTGGTGGTCCATTGCCACTTTTTGTCGTTGATTCTTATAGGTTGTATTTTCCACCTACCTCCTCTCCTAAGTTCTATATAAACTCACTACATATATTTTATTTGCATACTCTTTCATAATATTGCATCCATTCATAAATCTTTGCATTGTATCAATCAATCTTGGAAGCTTTTAATGCATTTTGTCATATTGACATTGCATAATCTCTCGAAGTTCTGGTGTGCATTCTTTATGCCTTTCAAGTTAATGTAGATTTTATTTTCTCTTAAAAAGTTTCTTAGGTTATTCAATATATTTCAGATTTGTAACATGATACAATGGATTTATGAAAAAAAGAATTTATAAATCACACTTCAACTTCCTAAGGTTAAAAGAATCTCATTTTCATCTTGGTGAACATTATCCTTGATATTTCATATCATTGTTAGCCCAACCCACCAAGAATATTTGATTTGGGAGATTCCACTCATATGTTGAGTCAAAAATTACTAAATGATATCTATAAACACTACCTTCACATAGTAAGCTAATGGATTTAAAAATAAAACTAGTTCAATGAGGCATATAATTCTTACATCTAAGAAAGCACCTTTTTTGTATTAGATCAAGTTTTTTTCCACTTGAGATCAACCCTATGTCATTTGGATTGATATACATTAAATTAAGACACTATAATGAAGATATAAATATCAAAGGGAATTAATTAGATTATAAATAGATACAAATAAACTTAGGATGACACTAATAATATTTCTACATCACTTGTTCAAGAGCTAATTGCACACACCTAAAAATTAACCTTTCTATTTTAACCAACTATAGTCATAAATATTGAAGACCCATACATTGATGGCATTTCGAAGGTGAGTTATGGAGGAGAAGGTACAACTAACTTAGGTGTCACAACTTCTTCATGTTGTTCATGTAGGCTGCATAGGGTATGCATCTGCATTTATTGGGTTGGGGAAGTCATGAGGTAGGCTTGAATAGTTTTCTCTAGTTGTGGGGTTTAGTGTGTGTGGAGCAACATGTTTTGCAATGGTAGGGTGTTGGATATTTTTCTCTTTTATTTTTTTGTGTGGGGGTTGCAAATGGAGCTACCTCCTACTCCAAGTAATATTTTGATAAAATGTCATTTACGATGGTCATAATGTGGATTGATCTTCTTGTTTCCTATCATGCTAAGGCTATAATATTTTTAAGAAATATGAAAAATGGAGTAGGATCATCATAGGATGGTGGCTCTTGGGCTCTAAAATTGAATGGTTGTTTGGTTAAAAGTGTGTCTCATTTGATCCTTGTAATCCAATCAGACTTTTTTGTAGAGGATGTAATTATTTGAGTGACCATGACTTAATATGCAATTTCATGGGGATAGGGGTCTCTTTTTTGTTTCTAGAATATTGGGCCCATTAGACTTAGAACCCCAAGGGAGATTTGGAGGTGTCAAAAAAATACAACAATTATTTTATGGTAGTGTTCTCTTTCCTGGTAGATCAAAATAGAGCATTTGAAGGTAGCCCCTATTTTTAAAGTTAAGTGGGGTTATTTATTAAACCCCAACACATCATATTTAATCCAATTGAGGATATTCCATTGATGGTTCGAATTTAGGTGATGATTTCATGGCTCCCATTATATTTTTGGAGGAATTCCATTTTGCACATTATTTCTCTTCCTTTGGGAAAGCCTATGGGACCATCATAACAAAATTTGTATACGAAGGTAATCTCTCTTGATTGCATTTATGTTGAGATTGATTTAAATAACCTATTACTAGATTCAATGGAAATATTGGTTGGGTCCACTTCATCAATTCAATGGCAGGATTATGAGTCTCTTCCCTTTTGATGTCCAATATACATCATGAATATGGCCACTTGCAAAGGAAATGTCTTAAGCTTAACACTTCAATAATTTCCACTTGTGGGGTTTTAGTTAAGGTGCCTCCTCACTTATTACTAGTAAGGGATAAAGGGAAAGCCCCTATGTCAAAGGGGGAAAGAGATAAGAAGAGTTTTGTTCTAGTGAAGACTCACAACAAGGGAAGAGGTGAGAAAAGAAACCTTAATGATAGGAAATATGACATTTCTTTTAATTAGTTTGATACTCTAGAAGATCTTGATCATAAAAAGGAATTTCTAGATAAGGCTCTAAATTAAATTGTTAACTTGGAGGGTATGTGCAGGATCATCATGGAAAAAACAGGCCCTTAAGTGGCAAAAAATTCAGAAAAATCAGAGTTAGGAAAATTAACGTAAAAATTTGAATAAGTTACCTATATTATTTCAAAAATATGTAATAATAGAATCTGTAGAAAATTGAATGTATTTTCTAAACTACTAATTTTTTTTTTTAAATCTATTTGGAGAAAATTTGAAATTTCAATGCAGTGGTACTTAAATTTCAGGGAAAAATAAGAAGTAGGTGTCGTCTAACCACCGTAACCACAATAAAATGATAATATTTTTTTATAATATTTTAGATATAAGTAGAGGACTCATGTCCGATGAGATGCATATTTTTTTGTAATTTTTTACCAAGTAAATAATTAATTATGAATTTTTATTACAACTTTTGAAAAAATATAAAAACTCGTATGTCTAACAACCTTAACTTGGTCAAAACTTCATTAAATTCATTTTTTATTTTTTTAATCCTATAGTATGCAAAGCATATAATGTGATGCATGTTTTGGATTCAAAAAATTTGATACCGTTTGAAAGTTATAGATGTTTTTCAATCAGCCTATCAATCAAGACTTTAGTCATAATTTCAATAGAAAATGAATAATAATTACTTATTAAATTCAAAGTAAAGCATAATTTATATCGATGGAAAGTTGTGAATATCCTTTAAAAACCCTTTTCATTTCATCAATTTTGGGTAAAAAAATAGTCGTCAGCCACATACCCATCATATTGCCACTTTTTGGCCCATTATGATCCTGCACATACCCTGGAGGTGGACCAATGGCTCCTAAAGAGGATGGTAGTCTTAATAATATATTGGAGATGAGAACTAAGTCACAAATTTATATTGATCAAGTTCTAATGTCACCTAAAGCACTAGTTCTCCTAGAGAGAAATGGGGTGGGTGAAGATTCAACCTTGGCTTTGCTAGAATCACAACTAGAGGTAGAGATCCAAGAACCTAGTAAAGGTAATAAGGTTATGTCTACTCTAGGACTTCACTAGAATAATTTAGAAAAGGGAATCTCAGAGAAGTATTCCAAGCTAGGGAGGAGTAAATATTAGGATAAGATTAAACTAATGGGAGAGAATTTGGATTTAAGTTCAATCAAAACCATTGACTCAGATTTCTCTAATTCCCAAAAATGATTGCTATCTCTTGGAATGTAAGGGGTTTGAACATCCATAGAAAAAATGTTGTTAGGGAAATGATCAAGGCCCAATCGCTAGATATTATGTTTATACAAGAATCTAAGTTGTTAATGGAATATTTTTTCAAAGAACCTCCCAAGCTCTAGTGGCAAGGCTAATGCCAGTGCATTGGTGTATAAGACAATGTTAAAGGAATTGTGTCCTTGAGATCTAAGAAAGATTTCTTCCCTTTGGTGTATTTTAGGTAGAAACTCCTTAACCATTATGGCCTCATTTTTTGACTCTGTAGAAATGTTTTCTCTCTCTAATATCTAGGCTCTAACCACTTTGGCTAGTAAAATTTAATTTTTTGAATCATATTAGGTATGTGTGGTCCCTAGCTTCATTGCTTCCATGGGTTTTGGATGAAAATTTTAATGCTGTATTAAGTTTCGATGAAAATAGTGGAGAAATGAAACAACTTGAGATTTATTTTCCACTTTTTAGAGATAATATTATATTACTAAATTTGATTGATTTTAAGCCAACCAATAGTGTGTTTACTTAGAGTAATAGATGTCGGGAGAATTATATCTCAAAGAGACTAGATAGGTTTTTAGTTTCCAACTTTTGGATAGGAAATAAATGGATTTCCAACTTGGATATTTTGGAGTGGAGTGGCTTGGACCACTAGTCTATAAAACTCTTAGCTCATGGAATGGATGTTGCGAAGAACCCTTCATTCAAATTATAGCTTTTGTGGCTACAAAAGCTGACTTTGTAGGAATTAATGAAAGAATAGTGAGTTCAAGGTCTACCTGTGCATGGTACAAATATGTATAACTTTGTCAAGAGGATTCAATTTATTAAATTCCAGCTTAAAAAGTGGAATAGGAAGGTTTTTGGAAATGTTTGAATGGATAAATCAGCTACATAGAATCATCTGGAGTCCATCACTAGGAAAATAGTCCACATATAAATACAAAAATAATTAGTAAAAAAATAGTCTTATCACATATTTATACTATAAATTGTAAATAATTAGTCCACATGTAAATAAAAAAATAATCAAATGTTGATCAAAATGGACCTATTATTGAAAACATGAGAACCGATAAATATTATATAAAAGAAACATAAATACATTCATGAAGAAATGAAATAAGTATTTTTTCTCTGAAACAAAATATCATAGCTATCCACTATAGGTGTATTGCAACAAGTTTGTAGAATAGATTTGTGTCACCAAAACATGTATCACTTGAAGAAAGAGGTGATTTTTCACTTAATTTGGTCCTACTTTAGACACCCTTGCATTAATCACCTCTGAAAAACAACATTTATAGGCCCCTAATACTCATTATTTTGGACTTTAAGGCCTATTCCACTCACAAATCATACAAATCATGACAAAAAACATTCAAATCATTCAAATTCCACAAAACCCACCTCAAAAACCCCTAGTGGGACTAAGTCACCCAGGGTGGTGACTTAGTCCCTTTTGAAGGATTTTTCAATTTTGAGCAACAAAATAACCGACTTAATTCAAATTTCTAATGGATGTCAACCTATGATGACAAAATAATGAATAATTAGGTATTATTTCCTATAAATATATGTTTTTAGGTCATTTTTCACAACATTAAGTCATTTTCAACAAACAAATTCAAGAGTCAAGTGTTAAATATCTTCCACAAGAAGATTCACTAGTCTACTTATAGCAAAGTTGAAGCTTGAGGGAAGGAATCTAGGGTATTTTGCAGGTCTTCAAACTCACTTTTTGTCTAAGATCTTACAAAGGGTTGATCATGGATACCTATGGAGAATCATGGAGAAATCTAGGTTGAGGAGATGCAACTAGCCATCAAATCAAGCCTAAGGACTTGTTTTCAAAGTGATTCCATCTTCCATTTTCTCTCTACTTTATGCCTAAGGAAGGTTTTCATGTCATTAAGATTCATTTCTAATGTGATTTATGTACCGTAGAAAAAAGTACCCTTTGCTTGACATGGATTAATTCATGATTAAATGGACTTAATGAGGCCCTAATCTAGTGTTGTGAGGCATTTGACAATATCATAAAGAAATTGCTCAGTGTAATTACTTTACTATTACAATCAGAATGGCTACTTTTCAAACTCCTATTCATGTCACGCCCTATGATCTTTCATACAATATTCTTTTGGGAATACCATGGATTAATGAGATGCATGTGGTGCCTTTGACCCTTCATCGAATAATGAAATATGTGTATAACAACAAAGTTTATCAAGTTGAAAAAGACCCCGAGCCTGAAAGTTGCTTACAACTTGAAAAAGGAACACCAAGTCATGTAAACAAATTGATTGCAACATCTCATATCAAACCCCTTGAGATCAACAAACAAGAAGAAGAACCTGCATCTAAATTGTTAGGTGATGATTGGGGTACATTAGAATTCACACCTTCCTTTATGGGAGAATACATAATCACATGAAAAGAGGATGCAAAACAAGAATAAACAATGGTTATGTCAACTTAGAATTCAGAAGAATCTTCCCCACCATCTATCTCATCTACTTTGGAAGAAAATACAATGTACACAACAAATTTTGATGAGACAGATTATCAACATCCACCTAACCCGAAGGAAATGGAAAGACTTTACGGGAAAGGATATGTGCTTGTGAAACAATTGGAATATAATGGTAAAGGATGTGGAAATAATGAAGGAGGCATTCGAGTTCCTATCAAACCTAATACACAAGAGACAAAGGCTGATTTGGGATATTCTCTTTTAAGACAACAAAAGTAACTCAACAACCATCACTCAACATCAATACTATCACATGTAAACCAAGAATCAATCTTACACTAAAGCATCTTGAATTCCTTGATATGGATTTACCACCATCATGGGAATACTTTGACAATGATGAAGCTTTGAAAAAAATGTTAGGTGCTTCTGATAAGACACCTTCTTCCAAGAGAAAAGTTACCTATGCTATGATTAGTACCAAGAAAAATGATATTGATACTAATGAGACAGATACGAGCATGGAACAATATGATCATGAATTTCCTAAGTCAAATGCACTCCCCTTAGGAGATACAATTGATATACCAACGAACATAGATGATAAAGTGGAGGTCATTAAGATTGGGAAATTCCTTAATGATGAAGAGCAAGAGGATATTGCAACCTTGCTTCATGATTTTCCTAAAAAAATTGTTTGGAAATATTCATACATGCTAGGAATTGATCTAAAGATAGTAGCACACAAAATTGTTCTTAATGATGGTGCTAAACCTGTTCACCAAAAGATACAAAAAATGAACTCTAAGATAGCCTTGCATGTTAAAGGAGAACTTGAAAAAGTACTTTACATAGGTTTCATTTGACCTATTGATTATTCTCCTTGGATCTCAAACATTTTCGCAGTTGCTAAACTTGACAATTGTATTAGGCTATGTACAGATTTTCGTGACTTGAATAAAGGCTCTTTAAAGGATGATTTTCCCCTTCCTAATATGGACATGATTGTGGATTCAATTGTTGGACATGCTTTGTTTTCATTCATGGATGGATTTTCTGGTTATAATGAAATCTTTATTAACCCAATAGATCAATACAAGACAACATTCACAACTGTTTGGGGAACTTTTTGTTGGGTTATGATGCCTTTTGGATTAAAGAATGTAGGAACAACTTATCAACAAGTCATGAATTTGATATTTCATGATTACATACTTAAAATATTGGAATATTATGTTGATTAAATCCTCGCTAAATCCTTAACAAGACAAGAAAATGTAAATTTCCTTTGAAATATCTTTGAACAAATATGTAAATACATGTGATTAAATCCAAAAAATTGTCTTTGGAGTAGATAGTTGAAAACTTTTAGGGTTTACCATTTCTCACAAAGGCATTGAGGTTGACACAAAGAAAATTGATGCTATCATAAATATGCCACCTCCTAGGAACATTTCTCAATTACACACATTACAAGAAAGAATTAAAGTCATCCATCATTTTGTTGCCTCCTTAGTTGATTGAGCATTACCTTTCACACGTCACCTTAAAAAGGATGTGCATTTTGATTGGAATGAAGATTGTAAACAAGCCTTTGAGAGTTTGAAGGAATACCTTGCAACTCTACCCATTTTACAACCTATTATGCTAGACAAACCATTCATCCTTTACATAGCTACATCTTCCCATGCCCTTACAACATTGTTGGCTCAACAAGATAACAATGGAAAATAACATCATGTTTATTACATTAGTTGAAATTTAATTGATTATGAAACATGGTACAAACCAATCAAAAAGAAATTTCTGGATCTTGTATTTGCTACTAGTAAGTTGTGACACTATCTACTAAATGTGGAAATACAAGTCATGGAAAAATTTGATCCTCTCAAACATCTTTTAAAAAAAATAGACTTATGAGGATGTTTAGCTAAATGGGTTATATTGTTGAATTAGCTTGACCTCAAGCTTGTTTCACAAAAAAAATCAAAGGCCAAGCCTTGACCGACCACTTAGATGATGCTTCTTCTCCTTTGGCACTACCTGACAATGATTCTTTTCCTGATGATAGTGTGTTAACAATAGAGGTTTCTACATGGGAATTTTAATTTGATGGATCCGAGTGTAGAAAAAGCTCTGGTGTTGGAGTGATATTAATTCTAGTTGAAGGAAAGCCCATTCCCTTGTCGTATCGATTAAATTTCCTATGTACGAATAACACAGTTGAATATGAGGCATTAATTGCTAGATTACATTTTGCTTTAATCATGGGAATCAAAGATATTAAGATCTTTGGTGGTTCACAATTAGTTATCAAAAAAATAAACGGAGTCTATCAAGCTAAACATGACAAATTATCGAAATATAAGGCTCTCACAATGACCTTGTTGGCACAGTTTGAATCATTCACCATTGACAACATCCCACAGAAAGATAATTGACATGTGAATGGAATGGTGAGTGTTCCTTCTCTTATATCCCCCCATGATCCTTCACAAAGATGTCACATTCATTGTTCATCCAATCCTAAAACCATAAATCAATGATAGCACTATAGACGCGTTAACAAAAATTAAGGCTGATTCAAGTGAATGGTATGATGCCATTTATAATTATTTAAAAGATGGCATTGTTCTCAAGCCTATAAAAAACAACACCTGAGCTTGTTTCAAACAATTAGCAACCAAGTACATAATCCTTGCTGATGTGTTATATAGACAATTGTCCTTTGATGGAATTTTACTTAGATGTCTTAAGGATTCTAAGATTAATATGGCACTCAAACTGGATCATGCAGGCACCTATGGAGGTTATTTTGGAGCAAAGACCTTAGTAAAAACTTATTCGTACGAGCTACTATTGGAAAAATATGGAAATATATTGTTATGCATATGTTGAGTAGTGTCACAAATTTCAAGAACATAGCCATTTGCTTCATGCTCCTGATTTTGAGCTTCGTCCCCAAATACCTATTTGGCCATTCTCTATATAAGGCCTAGATATAATTGGAAAAATATCACCACCATCTTCCACCTGACATACATTTATTACCACAATAGATTACTTCACAAAATGGGTAGAGGCTATTCCTCTTCGATCTACAACAACTAATGTAATATGCCATTTCATCCTAGAGAACATTATTGCTCACTTTGGACTCCCTTCCGCATTAGTATCTGATAATGGTACACCATTTAAGAATAATGACGTGAAGAAATTATTGGAGACCTATAATATCCAACATCATATTTTTACACCTTATTACCCACAATCTAATGGTCAAGTTGAATCAACTAATAAATTCCTTGAACAAATTTTGAAGAAAATTATTAATAACAATCACAAGGATTGGCACACATAATTACACTATGCACTTTGGGCTTATTACACAAGTGTTCAATCCTCCATCGGAACCACACCTTATAACCTTGTTTATGGTATTGAGGAAATCATGCCCTTGGAGTTAGAAATCCCACATTATGGATTTCTCTTCAAGGTATTGTTGATAATGACTTATAAAGCACAAAGATTACACCAACTTGAAATGTTCAATGAACAACACATTAATGCTCTTGAACATCTTCAAGCTTATTGCAAAAGGAAACAACTCCATTACAATCTCAATGTTATCCCTCACACATTCCATAAAGGCGACTTAGTTCTATCTGCAAATCAACGTAACGTCAATGCCAACCCAAATGAAAAAGGAAAATTTAGTCCTAATTGGTTAGGACCATACATAGTTGACAAAATCTTTGGGTCTGGTCCATATGTTTTAACAAAACTAGATGGAACACCCCTTAAAAAACCTATCAATTCCACACATCTACGTCGGTATTATTTCTAACCCCTTTGAATGGTATGAATGATAAAGCAATTTTGTTAAAGCTATTGGGTTATATCCTAAATGCTTTTGCATTGCTTTGTTCTTGACAAACAATTATGTGTGTGTCTTGAGCAGTAAAGTGGTTATTTAATTAATTAATTTATAATTACTTTAAGTTTTATGCTATTCAAGTTTATCTTTTGTGTTATGTTAGATAAGATTCTTATATACATTTAATGTTCTTCAATTAGATCACATAAGCTATTTAAATCATGAAGACATTAATTAAGTAACCTTACAAAGGTTATTTAGTTAATTGCATTGTCATTTAACATTCAGACTTAATAAAAAAAGTAATAAAACATCAAATGCTCCACTTTGAATTTATTTAGGGGTTTTGGACAATAAAACATCATAAAATTAGAATAGTGTCCATATGTACTTTTTTATGGAATTATTTAATGTTCATTACAATAAAACATCATAAAATTAGAATCAGGGACAAGTTAGTCAAAACTAGCTTTAACGTCAAAACCAGAATCTCATCTGATAAAAAAGGAAAAGGGATAAAACTCACAAAGATGAGTGAAAAAGGATGCATGTTAAGAGAAAAACCTCTTAAGAAGCACCTTCCTAGAGCAGAAACTGAGAAGAGACATAAATATAAGATGGAAATCAACCATCAAGAATAGGAGATAATTAGTTTAGAACCAGGAAGATGGCCTCCATCTGACGGATTTATGCAAATAAATCCTGATAAAAATCATTGGACAAAATATGAATCAAAGATTCATACAGATTTGGGAAGGAAACAAAAGAATTCAGAGGCTCAAAGGAACTGGGTTTCTCAGTGGTTAGCTTCTGCACAAGACAACATAGATGACATAGCAATTGATGTCAAACACTCTGTAAATACTTCTGAACATACTTTAGATAAGATTGATATTATTTTTGAAGATCAGCAACAACATTTCTCTGTAATCAAAAATATTGAACATTTTTGTGGATCTTTGTCAAATGAAGTTGCCAGTGTAAGTTATGATGTTGGTCAAACACATACCAACATTAAGAAAGTTATGTCTGTTCAAGAACACCAGGATAACTATCTGACCCACATTTATGGAAATCAGCAGAACAATGAAACATCTAGAAAAGATGATGCTGATGAGAAAAATATTCTTTTATCCAATATTTCTAAAAAATTGGAAAAGGTCAGATTATATACAAAAAAGATTAGGGTGACACAGACTGGCAAGGACAGTAGTAGTTCTGGAGAAGAAAAGGAACAATCTCCACAGGTAAATATTCCAGAACCCCAGCACAAACAAAAGGTCCTCATACAGAGAAAGAAATCTTCTTCAGCTGCCTCGACTTCTTCTTCTTCTAAGAAAAAGTCTATACATATATTCTTGCCCCCTAAGGAGCATACTTCAGTAGGTAAAGAAAAAAAATTTCCAGCACAAGAACAGAAAGAACCTTTAAAAGATTGGTTAGAAGAAATTGGTGTTGAACCTGAAATAGAAGAACCTGTTTATATGGATGAACCAATTTTTGCAAATAAAGATTCAGAACTTTCTCTTTCTGATACTGGTCTTACATTTACTGACAACACTGACCTTTCATCCTCTGTAAATATTGATGATGAGGATCCTTTAAATCTTCTAGATCTGTCCACTTATCAGCAAGTGAATGAACAAGAACCATGGGAATCTCTTAAAAAACTCTCCATGGATATAGAGATGCAAGAGCCAGTTACTGAAAATTTGAGACCTGAACAGATGCGTCCTTATGCATCTAGTGGTTATATTTTAAATATAGATAAATTGGTCAATCCTTATGAAGCTCTTTGCACTTGGACAGATACATTAGAAAATCTCTTTGAAAGAGGAGGAACATGGACAGAACCTGGAAAATTCTGTATGCAGTTAGATTAATGCCAGGAAAGTTACGCAACTGGTGGAATAATCTCCCGGATGTTGGTTCTATCCTCGCCCTCAACACATTAAAAAAACACATAATACCAAGATTTTTTACATGGAAACCCTGTTAGGGGAAAAACCACGGTCGAGGTCAATCCACAATATTATACCATGTTAAAAGTATAAAGAATGAAATAGGGAATGCACATGCATTTAGACACACTGCCTAGAGCTCACTACTCAATTACAACAAGGCTTACTACCTAAAGGAAGAAACATTGTCTTACATAAAGATTCAGATTACATCCATAGGGATTTGAACTAACAAAATAGTATTTGCTAATGCCTGATTATAGTTCCAGTTAAGCACATTAACTCTTCTTCACTCTTCTTCACTCTTCTTCACTCTTCTTTACTCTTCTTCACACTTTACTATGCTTTTGAAAGATTTAGAACATTATTCATGCACACCATGCCATCAAATGTTATAAAAAATCACTTATATATATCCGCAACAAGAAATTACACCATTACATGTATATATGTATAAAATTAAATCGAGGACATATATATGTATATATGTATATATATGTATATGTATATATATAATATATATACATATATGTATATATATATGTATATATATACATATATGCATATATATATGTATATACATATACATATATGTATATATATATACATATGTATATATATATATGTATACATATGTATATATATATATATGTATATATATATATATATATGTATGTATATATATATATATATGTATATGTATATACATATACATATGTATATGCATATATATATATGTATGTATATGCATATATATATATATATATATATGTATATATGTGTATGCATATATATATATATGTATATACCTATATATATATAAAGTTTTATGCACATATCATCAAAATATACAATATTACTAAGGTCTGTGACTACCTGATCCCTCAAGATCTAGTACTCATGATCTGGTGGTAGGACATCAGGAGACGTTTGTATGTGATTTTGATCTCGATCCACCGAATCAGAGTACAATCTCTAAGCCTTGTATCCATCCAAGGGCCACCTAATGCTCTCCTGCTATTTGATCTCTCTCTACCCATAGTCGTGCTACCTCTACTATAATCTGGGATGAATTCCCTATCATCTTAGCTTGGTGGAGTCATCTCCTCAGACTCTCATATGTTTCCCATAATCTCATGAATATTCTGAGTGACTCTGGATCCTCCTCTACAATTGGTGGGGGCACATAGTCTAATTTCATTTCCTCCTTGTCGATGGATGTTGGAACTATCTTTGTAGCTACTTGATGGTAGAGATTCCATTACTCTCTCATCACTCCTGCAAGGTAGAAAAAATACACAATCAATACACATCATCATGATATATATATATATACATATATATATATAAAGAGCATAAACACTAAAATACATGCATAAAATCAAATATCATCACTTATATCTCTAGTAGGCTGAGCAATATCAACATCATCCTATGTAGGGTGCATGTTCAAAAGATGTGCTAGCCTCTCCACGACTATGGGTATTGATGCCTAGTGTAGTCATTGATTGTGATCCCATCATACAAATGGGAGAGGGCTCTCCCTACTCATGTCAATCCTCAGTTGTTGCCTCATCACTCTCACTCGGGGGTGGCTCCTCCTCCTCATCCTCCTCCTAGACCTCTTCATCCTCATCCTCCTGCTCTCCCTTCTGGCCATGATAGTTTGGATCTACATCCTCATCATACTCATAATTAATGACATTAGTAAAGATGTTTGCATCTCTATATCATGTCTCCTTAGCCCTATCTTGTATGTCATATCCCTCATCTGGTAATGGCCCAAAATCTTCTACAAGATCATCAATTCAATATATAGGAGTTGGTCATGATATCATCCACCACTCCTCATAATCCCATTTGGCACTGATATTGTCTACATTAGAGACTGGAGGTTGATCGTGATCTGAGAAGTCATAGCTTCTCTTGGCAATATGGTCTATAATGAGTTGCACTGTATCACCTAGTCTCTGAGCACTCCACACTAATCTCCTAAAAAATGATTGTGCCTTGGGTGGTCTCTGAATTTTTTTGAACTACCGCATGACTTGATAGTAGTAGAAGGGATGTACTACGCGATCATGTCGGCCAACCAAAAATATATCTAACTATAGTCTGCTCAACTATCTCATGTGATCTATCCACTATACCATCAACTGATAAGGTCTCCACAAGATCTCATCCTCCTCCAATCGGTCAAATTTCACTCTCCAAAAATGTAAATCCCCATACTACCATAACTGTTGTATAAGATAGCCGAAGGATCGAGGATACCCCACTGATGCATCACACAGGAAGGTGACTAGTCTAGTACAAGCAATATGCTCTAGGCACCACACCTATAGAAGCATATAGTCCACCATGTTGTCTACCTCCTAGAACAAAAATTGACCAAGATAATAATATAAATGCGCTAGGATATAGCACCCCCAGGTGTATACTATCTGGTGCTCCACCATCCTGCAAATCAAATGAACTAGTCCTCCCTTAAGGTGCATTACTTTCCCATCAGGGACAAGAACTAGTGCCACTGTATGGATCATGATCCATCTCACCATTGGAACTCATTAATACAGTAACATCACTAGGTCAACCCACACTCTCACTCACTCATCATGCACTAGACCACCCAGACAATAGAACATATCTGACTTTTTCTCATAGAAGGTGTGGTCTCTCTTGAACTATACCTACTCTCCCTGAATAGGAACATGGAGAATGTAGTGTACATCCTCCAGGGTAATTGTCATCTCACCTATCGAAAGGTGGAATGTGCATGTTTTTGCATCCCAACGCTCGCAAAGCACCATTAGCATAGCATTGTGGTACCTAATGGGGGGCATGAGGTATTCCCAATAGATACCCATGGCCTGTAGGTGCCTTGTCTCCTCTAATATAAGTGATGGGGCTAAATCTATCAGAAAAATTAGCTACCTACCCCATATACATTGTTGCAAATGGGTAGGTACCTATCAAACACACAAAAATATTCTCTAAAAATCAGCTAGAATTTTCATTTTATTCCTCATGCAAGTGTACTAAAGTTCATCTAGTGTGCTTTCCTAAAGGCCCTAGACACTTTAGAACCCTTTTGGGACACTTCAAAAAGAAATGGGACACTTTGCGAACAAAAGGGACACTTTGCGAAAAATGGGACACCTCACAAAACAAGGGGACACTTTTAGAACTTGCACCATAGAAAAATGGCCACTTTTCATTTTATGGTCTTTTAGGCCTATCCTCTTGGTGTTTGATCTATTTTGCTTTGATTTATTGATGTAATGTGGTTGAACATTCACATTATGAACAAAAGGGACACTTTGCGAAAAATGGGACACCTCACAAAACAAGGGGACACTTTTAGAACTTGCACCATAGAAAAATGGCCACTTTTCATTTTATGGTCTTTTTAGGCCTATCCTCTTGGTGTTTGATCTATTTTGCTTTGATTTATTGATGTAATGTGGCTTGAACATTCACATTAGGCCTTTGAAATGTGTTTATTGACATCTTATGAAGGTGTTGTAAAGTCTTGTAAAGGACTTTCATGCTTTTCTAGACATAATAAACTCATTTCTCCCTAATTGAACATTATAAAACATATTTAATTGCATCTTCACATCAATCTAGAAGGTTTTTGAATTACACTTAATATTAAACTAATGTTGTAATGTGTCTTGCACATTCACATTGGTTCTTGTGCCTTTCTAGGGTATGTGGACCTCATTTTAATGTTGTAAAGTGTATTAAATCACACTTTCACATTGAACTATGTGTCCCAAGCCCTACTTGACTTTGACATCATCATTAATAGGCCCCTATTAACTGATATTGTGCATCCAAAGGCAAAAATTGATCAAATACCTAACAAGGTTGCATTTTAGACCTTATTTCATTATCTCTTAGCATCTGAGCTATCAAATCAGCCCCTGTGGGACCCATTCGCCATGCATGGTGAATCAGTCCCATCTAGGTGGGACCCATTCACCATGTGTGGCAAATTAGTCCCATTTGGCTCAATTTTGACCTTTGAGTAGGAAAAAAGTGAAATTTAAGTTTAATATTGCTTCATGTCGACCTGTGATGAGGTATTAACGGGTGAAATAGATAAATTTCCTATAAATATAAGTCTCTTAACTCATTTTACACATCTCTTATATCTCTTATCACACATTCATTAACAAATCTTCTACCTCAAGTTAAGCAACTTAGGGTTTTATCATTGCAAGACATCAAGAAAGCTCCTAAAGACATTCAAGGGTTGAATCTTCCTCCATTGCTATAGAAATACAAGATCAAACATCATGGAAAGGTAAGAAATTCCATTGTTGCATGCTTCATTCCATTCTTTCATCATTTTTGTTTAATTACCTAAAAGGGGTTTCACCAAGGCAAACCCCCATGCCCTAACATTCAAAATCTCTCTTCTTTGTCTTGTTTGTATGAAAATTTAGGACTCTTGGAAGCTTGGAAATCCTTGAAGATCAAGATGAAAAGTTTTTAAAGTCTTCTTTTCATTCAAAAATTCAAAATATCAACAAAAACTTATTTTTAGACCTGTAAATTAGAGTTCCAGAAGTGGACACTTGTAGGAAGTCAAAGTGCAGATCAGAAGCTTCAGATTCCACTTTTGAAAATAACAAAATTTAACAGTGGACTCATTAACCATGAGTGGTGAATGAGTCTGACTCTAGGGTCAATTTTGAGTTTTCTGTATTTTTGAGTAATCTTTTGTCAGAAATAGGTTCCAGCTTAGTTTTGCAGAACTAGGACTAATTCGCCCAGAATGGCGAATGAGTCCCAGCAAACCTGAAAATCAGCATCAACAGTGTTTCAAAGGAAATTTCCAATCTCCTTCAAGCTTTCAATTGCATACTTCAAGCTTCATTCAATTCTATTTAGTTTTACATTCAATTCTAGGTGATTTTCCATTACACAATGTGTTTTGAAACAAGTCATAATTCTTAGATTTTGCATTCATAAGCAATCAATTTCATTAGTTTATTGCATTTATATCATTTCAATTAGTCATAATCATATCACATATAACATAATTTGAGTGAACCACCTACACTTTTGGTCCTTCTTTCTCCTTTTAGGTGTAAAACCTTAGAAGTGCTAGAAAGGATTAGGGTGCCAAAAATCTATGGTTCAAAACTTTTTTTCCAAGATCCTTAATTAACCTATAAATACATAAAAAGTCATTAAATAATTGCATAATCACATAGCACAGGTAGCAGAATTGACTCACCTTGTGATGATGCTTGTCATGTGCCACCTGGTCCCATAGAACATTTAATCGCGTAGGCTTGTAGTCTTGTCTGCTCAAAAAAATTTTGTCTTCTCTCGTCACTCTCACACTACAAGAAGATAAAATGAAAAAGTAAGTGACAAATTACTTTACTTTCACCTCTTTTAACCCCTTTAACTCTTTTTCACTTTTATGTATGAAATTAGGGTTTTTACTATCTTAAGAGTTAATAAAGTACTTTCTATTCAAAACAACATAACATGTGCTAGTGAACTCTATTTTTTATGCCATTTGATGTGTTGGAATCATTATTCCACATTCAACATCATCAATTTTATATCATTTTGTAGCATGGCACTTGTATATGTCCTACAATATGATTTTCCTTATTTGATGTGGTTAGTTTTCTACCTTGATTCCACCTTTGTAAAGCAAGTGGAATCAAGGGGGGAATACATCTACCCTCGAATTTTATTTCTAGAAGTTAGATAGGAGGATTTTTGGAAATCTAACAAATTCATGTTGTAGGATGTAGTTCCTAATGTTGTGGTTTTGCAGATAACTATAGTGGGGGCTTCATTCTCCCATCTTTTAAATGAGTATCCTTTTATGAAGTAAAGTGTACTACTTAGAGTCCTTTAGCTTACATATGCATGTAGAGTCATATGGGTGCTAAAGTGGGGGCTTAATGTGTCACCAAAAATTGTATACTCTTGAAGAAAGAGGCAATTTTGCACTTAATTTGGTCCTATTTTAGACACCCTTGCATTAATAACCTCTTAATAACAACATTTATAGGCCCCTAATACTCATTATTTTGGACATTAAGGCCTATTTCACTCACAAATCATACAAATCCTGACAAACAACATTCAAATTATTCAAATTCCACAAAACCCACCTCAAAAACCCCTGGTGGGATTAAGTCGCCTAGGGTGGCAACTTAGTCCCTTTTGAGGGATTTTTCACTTTTGAGCAGGAAAACAACCGACTTAATTCAAATTTCCAACGAATGTTGGCCTATGATGACAAAATAATGAATAATTAG
>VDFB02374672.1:0-22491 GCA_007258455.2 Sequoia sempervirens | reverse complement strand
TAGTATTTTATATTATATTTTATAATATTAAAATATTAATATATACAAATAATAAAATATATATATAGTTGGGAATATAAGTTTAAAATATATATTAGAATGAATGATTAAAATAATGGCATGTCTTTTATGTAATTGGGGAAAATTTTAAGTCAATATGCGATAGATGAATTTATGGATTTTAAGATGATTATTCTATTATTTATAGATTGATGGATATGAGATTCCATCCACCCAAAATCCTGTTCCATCCTTCTGTCCAACCATCCCATTCTCCCACCCCACCCCACCCCAACCCTGTCCATCCCACATTTGACGCATTCATCAAGGGTGAATGGGTCCTAAGTTAGGGTTTTTCTATAACTTTTGGTAGCCTCTGCTATAGATTTGAATCTCCTAATTTGCAAAGGTTTAAGGTTTTGAAAGCCAAAAATAAATTATATAATTGAGTTTTAATTAGATGAAAAATTTTATGACAACTTTTGTAACTTTGACAACTTCTTCAAATTTTTTCTTCAATAGATATTCAAGATTTCTTTTTCCTAAATCTGCAAACACAAATCAAGATGATTTTTTTTTGTTGGTAGTGAATGGAGGTTTTCCTTGGTCAAACCCGATTTTAGTAATCAGAAATTGAAATTAATAAAAAAATGAAAGAGGGAATGAAGAATCAATAACTCAATGTCACAACTCACCAAAACCTTAAATAAACATTGTAATGTAAATTTGCAACTTGCATGAAATAGCTTCAATATATGTGGAACTTGAACCTTGAAACATGACTTGAAATAATTATTTGAATGCTTGAATAGATCATGAAACCAAAATCATCATATTAGTTCTAATAACATGCACGATGCAAGAAGATTTTGACATCACAATTGGATATTGATTTCTGCAATAAATTTAATAAATCTTCTCTTTAATGCCATATATTTATCTTGAAATGCTCTTGATTGTAAAATTTCTATAGAAATACTCACTTCAAAATATTCTAGCTTGAGAATCTTAGATGAAATATAGTGAAATAACCTTATATTTATAGATATGTATCCTTAATTTCTAAAAATTAAAATATCACAAGCCAACATCTAAATATAGATTTGAATATGTTAAAATACCGCCAATTTTTTGAAAAATTTGTCCTACATCTAAGGGATGAACCTTTCACCCATGGGTGAATGGGTCCTAGGTCCTGAACCCTCGGATACACATTGCTCAATGAGAAGTTTTATGTTAAAGAATTCATGAATGTCTAGTTTCCTCTTTGCAAAATTTGATTAAATAAGATTGGATTTGAATTAAACGTGCCAATTAAGGAAAATTTATCTCAATTAATTAAAGGATCCCTAAGTAAGTGTGAAAGTGTAAATAAATACATTTTACAACACTAAATTAAGGCATAATAAAGTTAATTTTAATTAATAGGGCCCTAAAATTAATGTGAATATATAAAATACATATTGCAACACTAACTTAATGCATAATTATGTCCAAATTAACATTAATTCCAAATTAAGTGTGAAATTGTAAAAGGGATACATTTTTCTAAAGCACATTTAGCCCCCACTTTAGCGAGAGGATGACCATGCATCAAAATCATACTAAAGTAGACATTGAAAAAATATGTATGCAACAAAAATATTACTCTATCATAAAACATCAAATAATTAAAAGAAAAGTAAAAACAAAAAGTTAGATCAACCCTCAACTGTCCAAATTAAAAATTTTCACAAGTGAAACTTGATGTCCACTATGCAAACAACAATGCACACTCACTTTGGGTTAATGGAAATTTGTATATCCATTACATGAGCCCCCAAGCATGGAAAATGATAATCTTATTATGCTCCCACAACATATCAAAGCTATCCCTCTGACAACTTTGGTTAGGCACCGCAAAATAGAAAACAAAATATTTGAGCTTCATAAGGCCTAACAAGTTGTGTTATTCTAATCACCTATTAACAAACAAGGCAAGGCTCCACTAGCAAGAAAAGTGTGTTCACTTGGTGGCCTTGAATAGAGTTCAAGCTTCATGAGGTTAGCAAGTTCTGTTATGCTAAACACTTATGAACAAAAATTCAATAAACATGTTGAAGGGGAATTTGCTTTGTTCATGTAAGGTCTCCTCTTAATTAACATTGTTCCTAATGTCTCCAAGTGAGAAAAATTCAATGATAAAAGATCCACAACATAGGGAATGCAATATGTAGCATCACCACTAAGAGGAAAGTCATATGGTGAGAAATATCATGCTCTCGGAGGACGTCAAACCCAATGACACCTCCAAGAAAAGGATGCATGAAATGAAGAAAGAAAATTACATAATAAAACATAATAAATGCCAAAATTTTCAAAAATAATAATTCCAATGTATTCCCCCGCTATAAAGAAATTTCTAACACCATTGGTGTGAGAAATTACTTGAAAGTAACAAATAATCAATACTAAACAATAATAAATGCTAAACAATAAACAATGAAGCTACAACATGAAAAAGAGACGAGGGGGTGGCCCCCAAAATGAAATCCAAATCACATTAGGGATCCACATATTTTGGTTTAGTATGTCTTTGATACAATGTGATTATAGAGCTTGGAAATGTCATCATTACTCACATACTCACAAAATAGAATGAATGACACATAGAGATTGAAAAAGAAGAAAAATATTTTTTGTCAACATGGAATAGACCTAAATGTATCGATGCCTTCCACCATCCCCAAAAGGAAAATAGAAGAAAAAAATAGAGGTAAATGTTTATGAAATATAGAAGAATGTAGATTTAAGTAGAAGAGTGTGCATGTGAAGAGAGATACATGAGATAGAAAAGTATAGGGGGATCACATTACTCACATGCAATCACAAAAATAACATGAAAGTAAAAATAAAGAAAAGAATAGTAAGGAACATGTAATTAAACCTATAGTAGGTCATCCACATCGCAATCTTGATCAGTATATGCGAATGGTGGACAACTCGATAAGGGGAAAACATCAAGTGTCAAACAAGGACAAGGCTATCTAACCCCATTCCCCCTGTAATGCCCCTCCATTTTGAATGTTTGGCTCGACAAGTGTTTTCTTTGTGATGATTGTGTCTAATTATGCGTTGACCTTGGAACTTGGTTACTTCTTATTTCAATGGTTAAATGATGTGAAAGTTATATTTCGATGTGATGTAATTTTATTCTGATGCTATCTTTATGACATGTTTTGGATTAACTTAGAAGATATTTGATAAAATGATTTTTTATGCTGTTGATCATATCATTGATGTTAAATGCGTCAGTTAGTGATATGTATTGGTGGAGGGGACGGGATTGTATCACTCTCTTGTGAGTGCCCTACAATTCTAAGATTTCCTCTTCACAGTGTGTTTGATATATATATATATATTGCACATTCGACATGCTCTTTGTTGCAGGTTGGTAGGTACACGACATCAACTCCACCTAGTTCACAGGTTTGAGTGTGTCCATTGACCAATGATAATGGATTGGGAGATAGTAGCTAGGTATTCCGTGTCAAGTCGTCACCCTAGTCATAGTGTGTCATCGGGTTGTTGTTGAGTTAGTTGTTTTGATTTGGCCCTTTTCACCTTGAGTGTTTATTTAATTTCAATTTTAAAGTTTATTAAATGTTAGGTGTAATTTGAAACAATAATAAAGTCCATAATTTATGTGGACACTTATATGGCGGTAACCCGATTATTAGCGGTCTCTTGAGGCGGTGCCCTAGCTTGCGGTTGGATTTTCTCTGTCTTGTGAGGGTTTTGTGCAGCTCAGCGGGGTCAAGGGGACCAAAATTTCATTGAGGTTTTTTTCTATTTTGCGAGCTGCATTTTCTTCATACGGTGATGCGGCGTAATGCGACCTCTCTTTGAGCCAGGTTAGTGTTTTCTTTCTTCAATTCCAGTGCCCAATGGTCGGTGCTTGGTGCATGCCTGGGGAGTGCACTTTTTCCCTCTTTGAGTTGCTGATTCTTGTCTTGGTGCGCCCGATCTGGGCTCTTGGTTAGGTTTTGGCCTGGTGCGTGGGGGGCTGTGGGAGCCCTGATTTTGTTGCTTTAAATGGCTGCTCACATGCCTTTAGATATGGCGGGTCTGGATTCCGCTTCAGCTGGGGTGAATGCTGGAACTCCTTCGCACCCTTCTTCTGGCTCGGGTGGGGTTCGAAATGGTGCCTTTAAGCTTCATAAGGTGAATGGATGTTTGGAGAGGACTCAAGAAAGACCAGTTTTAGTTGTTCAATCAGAATCGGTAGCTGAAGACATCGAATACTACTGCAACCATGTTTTGATTTGTAAGTTCTTGGGGATGAGGGTTTCTTTTGCTTTTCTTGATAATTGGATTCGTAAGACGTGGAACCCGGAAGGTGACTTTGATATTCTCATGGCTACGAATAACTTCTTTATGGTAGATTTCTCGTGTGTTTCTGATCGAAATAGGGCTTTCGAAGGTGGTCCGTACTTCTATAATCAGGTGGGTCTTTTCATCAAACCATGGCATGCTGGCTTTAACTCGGCAGAGGAACTACCTTCTAGAGTCCCAGTTTGGGTTCGTCTGCCTCTGCTTCCTCTAGAATGTTGGAGAAGTGATATACTACAGTCAATTGCGTTGTTGCTAGGAAGGCCTATTGGTCCCTCTCAACAGACTCTGAATAAGAGAATTTTTTCTTATGCTAGGGTTTGTATTGAAATTGATTTGAGTAAGCCGTTACCAGACTCTATTGATATGACTGTCGGATCCTGCTCCTGGACTCAACCGTTAGATTACGAGATGCTACCCTTCAGGTGTAGAGTATGTCATGAATATGGGCATCTCCAACGGAGGTGTCCCCGTGCTTCAGGTGCTTTTGGTACAAGCAATGCCTCTTCTCAGCCCTCTTTGAATGCAAACAAGGGCAAAGCTCCCATGCAGGGTGGGGAGGCAGATAAGGAGGGATTTATCCTGGTTAAGCCTCAGAATCGTAATCGAGGCCAAAAGCGATCATTTAAAGATAGGCAACAGGAAGAGATGCTCAACAGGTTTGAGGCACTTGAAGATTTAGTTCAAGAGGAGGGTTTTCAAGTAGTCCTACAGCGATCAGTAAACCCTTTTGCTGTGGAGGTGCCTGGAGTTCAGCCTTCCGAGCCTCCAAGTCTGATCCAAATGGGAGTACAGGGTGCTCAGATGGGTACTGGTGAATCTTCTCCAGACCTTGTTTTGGCTACGACTGATCTGGTGATGGAGGCGTCTAGTAGGTTTGCTGACATTGGTGGAGCACACCCTGACATGCAAGGAGCTTATGATCTAGGTAAACTGAAGTCTCACCCTCCTGGTTTAGGTCTGCATCAAAAATCTTTCAAGAAAGGGGCCCCTGAGAAACCTCTGAAGGTGGGTAGAAAGAAGGATCAGGAAAAAGTCAAGTTAACTGGTGAGACGCTGGTAGAGTCAGGCTTGGTGAAGACTATTGATTCACATTTCTCACAGCCTTCCCGATGATTGTGCTTTCTTGGAATGTGCGGGGTATGAATAGCATCCCTAGATAAAAGGCTATTCGAGATTTGATTTGGTCTCATTCTCTTGATGTCATTTTCTTATAGGAAACTAAGTTGTCTGTTGATAGTATGTTGGCAGTGGCTTCTAAGGTTTGGGGTCGAGGTCAGTGCCAATGTGTTGGGGCATCTGGTAATTCTGGTGGGGTGGCTTGTCTGTGGGACCCACGCAGAGTTAGACCTATTTGGTGGTTCTCTTGTAGAGGTTTGATTTTGTGTGTTGCTTCTCATATTGAGTCTGGGGAGAGAGTTCTCTTCTCAAACTTGTATGCAGCGACTGATTTTTAGGGTAAGGTTTTGTTGTGGGATCATGTGCGATATGTGAGGTCATTGGATCCATATCTCCCTTGGATTCTAGCTGGGGATCTTAATGCTGTCACATCTTTAGAGGAGAAGAGGGGTGGTAATGTCTGTCTGGATCCTGCTTCGGCTCTCTTGAAGAATAATATGGCACTTTTGAACCTGGTTGACATCAAGCCGGGTAATGGGTTATTTACCTGGAGTAATAGAAGGTGTGGGGAAGCGGCTATTTTTGAAAGATTAGATAGATTTCTGGTTTCCAGCTTTTGGATGGGGGATAGGTGGGCGACTAGCTCTGAGATTTTGGATGGTAGGGGATCTGATCACTGGCCAATCAAACTTACTATTGCATTACCTCGACAAGGTATAAACCAGTCTTTTAAGTTTCAGTTTATGTGGCTCAGGGATGATTCTCTTCATGACTTAGTTCCTGGATGGTGGAGGCTTGGGAAGCTATCGCATGGGACTGCTATGTATTCCTTCTCGAAGCAGCTCCAGTTTGTGAAGTATAAGTTGAAGCATTGGAATAGGCAGCACTTTGGTAATCTCTTCCAAGAAAAGAAAAAGGCTCAGTCTCAGTTGGATTCTATTACCTGGCAGATTCGGGATCTAGGTTTCACAGAGGAACTTGTATTGCTTGAGGCTGCTGCAGTGAAGGGTGTGGAAGAATGGAACTTAAGGGAGGAGATTTTTTGGAAACAAAAATCCAGAATTGAGTGGCTCCAGGCTGGAGACAGGAACACCTCCTTCTTCCACAACTCTGTGAAGGATAGAAAGTAAGGTAATGTTATCTCCTCTTTAGTGTCAGAGAATGGAGAGATTTTTTTGTCTTTCGCATCTATTTCTGCTGAGGCTGTCCATTTCTTTTCTACTTTGTTGTCTGAGGACTCCCCTCCTATGGAGGAGGATGAAGCCTTGATCCTGGGTAGCATACCGACTTTGGTGACTAGAGAAATGAATGAATCTTTGCTCCATCCTATCCCTTTATCTGAGCTTGAGGCGGTTGCTTTTCAGATGAAAAGAGGAAAAGCCCCAGGGCCTGATGGGTTTCCAGCTGAATTCTTTCAGGAGTTTTGGGAAGTGATTAAATTGGACCTTCTAGCGGTTGCTCAAGAATCTCTATTGAACAAACAAATGTTGAGATCTATGAATGCTACTTTCTTAACCCTCATACCAAAGAAGGTGGGGGCTAATACTTTGGATAATTTTAGGCCCATTGCTTTGTGTAATGTGGTGTTCAAAATTATTACAAAGCTGATTGCTGAGCAGCTGAAACCTTGGTTAGGTAGGCTGATATCTGAAGAGCAAGGGGGTTTTGTTGCTGGTAGACAAATCTTGGATGGTGTCATTATTGCTGCCGAGACCATTCATTCTATGGCGAACTCTAAAGAGAAAGCCATGTTCATTAAGTTGGACATGGCTAAAGCTTATGATCGTGTTAAATGGACCTTCTTGTTCAAGCTTCTGGAAACTTTTGGTTTTGCTAGTGATTGGATTGAGTGGGTCAGGAGCTGTGTCACTTCTTCTTCCTTCTCAGTGTTGATTAATGGTGAACCCTCTGAGTTGTTCAGGGCTTCTAGGGAACTCAGACAAGGAGACCCCTTATCTCCTTATTTGTTTATTTTACTTGTTGAAGGCCTAGGGAGGCTTATAAGATCTCGCGTGGAGTGTGGTTTGATACAGGGGTGGAGTTGGGGAAATATCATTCCCTCCCAATCTCATCTGCAGTTTGTGGATGATACTGCTCTCATGGGTTGTGCGAAGGTTGAGGAGGCTGTCAGGTGGCGTAGCACTCTAGACTGTTACTTGGCTGCTTCAGGTCAACGAATTAATGAAGGGAAGTCCTTTATCTACTTCTTTAATACTCCAAAGATTATTCAAAGGAGAATCGCTGGTATCCTCCGTTTCCAAATTGGTACTCTTCCTTTTGTTTACCTTGGCATCCCACTCGCGGTTCGCTCGCTTCCTAAATTATTGTGGAAGGGGATTTTGGACAAGTTTCAGAATCTGGTCAGTCATTGGACTTGTAGGTGGCTCTCTTCTGCTGGTAGAGTGACTTTGCTAAAGTCTGTGGTTCAAGCTCTCCCTATATATAGATGTTTTTTCTCTCGGCACCTTCCAGTTTTATCAAAGATTTTGACAAATTGTCTAGGCAATTTCTTTGGACTGGCAATCTTCTTCACAGAAAGTGGAGCTTGGTTAAATGGGATGTCATCTATAGACCAAAGCAGGAAGGCGGGTTGGGGCTTCGCAGGACTGACTTGAATGGGCAAGCTCTGGCTGCTAAATTATATTGGCGGTGGTGCTCTCAGCAAAATCAGTTGTGGGCAAAAATTCTTACCTCAAAGTACCTTGGTGAGGTCGAGAGTGCTAATGTGGCTCGCTTTAGCCTAGAAGGGAAGGGTTCTATGATTTGGTGCACTCTTAAAAGGGGGGCCAAGTTGGTCAAACAGGGGTTGTTCTGGATTTGTAATGAGGGTAAGGAAGCTCTTTTCTGGCATGATTCTTGGGATGGATTTCCTCCCATTCTGACTTCACATCCTCATTTGCAAAATTTGTGTCAACGCTTCACCGATGCTAGTTTTTGTCACGTGGCTGATTTTAAAACTCATCAAACATTGGGGAAAGCTACTGTTTCTAGGTGGAAGGACCCAAGGGAATGGCCTCCTGATGGCTCAGTCGAGGACCGTCAGGAGCTTGCGGGGATCTTGTCTAGACGTGCTTGCTGCTCCCTCTCTGGGCGGGATGTATTGGCTTGGGACTCTGATCCAAAAGGAAGATTTTCTGTTGCTTCAAGTTATGCTACCCTTGGTAAGCATTTGTTTGGGAGTACTAAGATCTCTTGGTGGAAGAAGGTTTGGAATAAGTTTGCATGGCCTAAGTGCAACTTCTTTTCTTGGTTAGTGGTGCAAGGAAAATGTCTTACCTGGGAAAATCTCTGCAAGTGTGGTTTCCAGGGTCCTTCTATGTGTGTTATGTGTGCTGGACATGAAGAGTGTATTTCTCATCTCTTCTTTCAGTGCTCCTTTGCGAAAACCATTTGGCACTTTTGGTGGAACTTGTGGCAGATTCCGTGTAGACATGTTGATTCTTTGAAGGAATTTTGGGAAAGTCAAGGGTCTCCTTCAGTTAGGACTTCTTTTCTTTTAATTGCTTGGGTTATTGGCCCTAGTCTGATAATTTGGCATATTTGGTTGGAACGCAATCGAAGGATTTTTTTGGATAGAAAGTTGCTGGTTGGTCAGCTTTGGTTGAGAATCTTGGGGGGTCTTCAGGAAACTCTGACAGCTAAGTGTGATTTGTCTGTTCCTGTGGATCCTGGTGACATTGGAATTGTTAGTGCTTTGGGGCTACCCCTAGGGGGGAAAGGAATTGGGAGGACCAATCGCCATGGGCGCAAGAGGGAGAAGGTTAGTCGGGATGGTCACTGGTGTCCCCCTGCTTTGGGGGAGTTGAAAATTAATACTGATGGCTCTTCTAGAGGTAATCCTGGGCATGCTGGTGTTGGTGGCATTGGTAGAGATGGCTCAGGAGTTGTGGTGTTCTTCTTCTCTATATATAGAGGTCAGCATACTAATAACCTCATGGAGGCCACTGCCATTCTCCTGGCTTTGGAACGGGCTTGTGCTCTGGGATGGAGAAGGATTGTGTGCGAATCTGACTCTCAGGTAGTTATTGATCTTTTAAATAAGAGGCAGTTTGAGGAGGTGAACTGGCAGTTGGCTGTGGTGGTCAAGCAAATTGTTGCTTTGGGCACTACCTTAGACTCTGTTATTTTTTGTCATGTCCCTCGGGAGTGGAATAAGGTGGCTGATGGCTTGGCTAGGTGGGCTTCTGAGCAGATGGGGACTTGGAATGTGGCGGATTGGGGCAACCTCCCTGAAGATTTGGCTTTGGTTCTTGAAGATTTGGTTATGGAAGATATGAGGTGCTTCTTAGGAGTTTCTTAATTTGGTGTTGTTTTGGTGCTTTTGCTGGGAGTTTTCTCCCCCCTTGTAATGCGTTTCTGATTCAATAAATTTTTACCCTCCTTTTATTAAATGTTAGGTGTAATTTAATTGATGATTAAATGTATTTAGTTGCAATGTTGAAATACTAATTATTTTATTGATTTGTTTGATTTAATTAATAAAATAATTTTTGGGTTATTGATTGATTTGATTAATTAATAAAATTAAATTGAGTTTAATGATTAATTAGATTAATGGTGAAATATTAATTAAAATAGTTGTTTTGGCATTATTATATATTTAGATTCAAATTTAAATTGGAAATGGAAATTATAGTGATATTAATATTTAATTAAAATAAAAATAAGAATCTTGTTTGAATAGTTACAGTTAAATATAAATAAATAAATAAATGATAATGTGTTTTAATTTCACTTTTGAAAATGGTAGATAAAATAAATTCCTTTCCTTTGAAATGTTTTTGTTTTAATGAATTTGGAAAAATGCATGAAGTTTGAATTAAAAATAGAAATTTGTTTTAAAATTAAAAATCAGAAATATTCCCCAAATGTTTTTAAAATATATTTGGTGAGTGGGATTTTTAGGGTTTTTTACCAATTTGGGGAAAAACCCTATTTTTAATAATGCAATCTCATCTAAGTTTCAATGGGTGAAGTTGGGGAAAAATTCTCTTGGTGGTGGCTTGATTTGGATTTATGAAGAAGATTGATGGTTTGCTTGGGCTGGAATTTGAAGAGGGTTTGAAAGCTCCATTGGAATCTTCAAGCTTTGGAGAAAAATCAAATTCCTCTTGTTCTTGCTTTGTTCATTTTGAAAATAGTTTAAATCCTTAATATGTTGTTTGGAAATTCTTGAAAGGAAGTTTAAACTTAATGAAAACCCATGAAAATTTGTTTCAAAATTATCAATAGAGCTTGGAAGGGATTCAAATGAAAAGATTTAACTTATTTGTCAAATTGAGGAAAACCTAGAAAAATTCATCATATTATTGTGCTTTAAATCTTTCTTCTTAGTCTTTTCCTCATGAAAATTTGCCCAATTCGGGTTGTGAAATGATATATTCGTATATATTTATCCACTTATATTTTACAGATAAAATCTATGCAAACTGGAAGTTTTCTTTTTAAAATTTTGCTGTGTGAAATTCATTCTAGGGGTTTTGATTTTTGTTTTTCATTTTTAAATGAAATTATGTAAATAAAAATAAAATTTATTTTTATTTTTGTGTGGGGGCTACCCACAACCACCCCCCATCCATGGGGGTGCTCGCTGTGCAATGCTCCCCATGGTTGGGGAGGGGTTGCAAGCAGCCACCATAGGGGTTGCATCCCCTGTGAGAGGGTGTGTAGCAGCCACCATAGGGGCATGTCCCCTATTGGGGGTTGCACAGCAGCTTTGGGTTTAAATTTTATTTTAAAATTTGTTTTTATTATATTATATTTATAATATAATATATATCTAATTATATATAATAGTTTTATATTATATATAAAATATATATATATATATATTATAGGTATATATATATAATATAATATGTTTTATATAAAATTTTTATATAATGTATTTTCAGTTAGAATAATTTGTTAGAAGGAATTTTTAAATGGGTGTTTAAATTTATATTTAAATGATTTATTTATATACAAATAATGATAATATTTTATTTGACATATTTAAATAATGTTAAATATTAAATAGGAATTTTAAAATGATTATGTGACTATTATAGTGAAGGAAATTGATATTATAATAATTAATTTGTAATATGGAAAACTTTAATTAGCTGATTTAAATTATGTTTAAATAAGTATATAATTAAACAGATACATATTTATAAGTGCATATATATATATATATATATATGCACATTAAATATATATCTATATATACTTTTATTTGTATATTTAAGATATAGTTTAGATAAGTGAAAATAATTGGTCATTGGAACTTTCTTTAATCAGTTGAATTAAAAAATTAATACGTTTAAATAATAAGCATATATTCAACATTTATATAAATATGTGTGTAACTACATTTAATGTATATTTATAATATAATTACATTTAAATCTAGATTATCTCAAGATGACTATCATCATGATTAATAGAGGTAAATAGTGGATTGTATATACAATCTAATGGTTTATTTCAAAAGATAATCTTTGATAATCAAATGTTTTAATTCTAAAGTGGATGTGGTAAGTAAATAATTTTATTTAAAATATTATTTTAATCCTTACCCATGATTGAGCAAATAGAATAAAAATACTAAATTTAAATTCCTTAATGGTGCCAAGTGAACATTAGGTAATTCAAGGATTATTGAGAGAGTTGATTTTATAAACAGATATCTTTACTTAGAGATTTCATTTTCGATTATCAAGAATAATCATTAAACCTATAAAATAGTGTTTTAGAGGCATATGTTAAAATGATGTTAAATATCTAAAATAGGAACTTTGAAATGATTATCGCATTGGTTTAAAGGAAATGAAAATTGATGTATGATCAAACGTTTTATTTAAAATATTAATTTTGATTAATTTATTTATTCTATGTTGAAATATAGATTAAGTGATTTAATTAAGTGTTTATTTATTAAAATATTTCGATTACGAATATAAATTGTGAAATTTAGAGATAATGAATGATTTATTTTAATCAAAGGAGTTTATTAAATTAAAATATTCTAATTATGCATATAATTGTTAAACTAAGAAATAATGAATGATTTATTGTAATCAAAGGAGATTGAGTTGATTTATTTATTGCTAAGTCAAAATAAAGAGTAATTTATTTAAATTAAATGTTTTATTAATCGAGTGGATTTATTTATAGCATATGATTGTGAGACTTAGAGTTAATGAATGATTTATTTCAGTTAAACGACTTTAATCATTAAAATGCTTTGAGTATGAATCTAATTATGAAATTTAGAGTAAATGATTGGTTTGTAAATATTTCAATGTCATGAAAAGAAATGGGTCTATTTGATTGGATATATGCAAGTCATGAAAACTATGATTGACTGGATTTAGGAAATCCGAACATTAGCTTATTTAACTATTTGAAATGCTTGTAGTGTTATAATGTTCGTCCTTGATATTGTGGAACTAGAGTAAATGTTTTGGAAGTCTTCCAGATAGAGGTTTGTTTATTGGTATGGGTTGTTATTATGTTAGTCAACTCTTAATGTGTCATGGAAAGTGGGTATAGTTACACCCTATTATTCCACCCGATTTTCATGAATAGGAATGGTGTGTGCCTCCTTGAGATTAGGAGAGGGTTTTGTAATTTGTGCCTCATTTGGAAGGAGTGAGTTTTGTATTTTGGTTTCCTCCAGTGTTTGGAGTGGGTTTTGTACTTTTCTTCCCTCCAGTGTTTGGAGAGGGTTTGACCTTTGTTTCCTCCAATGTTTGGAGAGGATTTTGACCTTTGTTGCCTCCTTGGTTTGGAGAGGTCATCTTATCCAATTGCCCAGTGGCTTGTGGTTTTTTTTGGTATGTTGTCAAGTAGAAGAGTGGCTTTTGTTAGGGGCCAGAGCCCAAAGAGGTAAACTGGGAAACCTTCAGAAGTGGTTTAATCAAGTGATAACTAAATTAATGTACTTAGAAGTAGGGTAGTTTTTCACACTAATTAAGATAATTGAGCATTGCTCATGGACCCAAGGGCTTGTATAGACTTGGGATTAGTCGAGAAGGCCTGGAATGGCAAGATCATCTATCTTGTCCTTACGAGAGGTATTTGATTCCACATGAGTGAGTATAGGTGTCGGGATTCAGTAGAGGCCACCAGGACAACCCATAGTGGGGGCTGAAGCCAAGGAAGATTCCTAGATGGATATCCCATGACGAGCTGTGTGATGACATTCTTTCTATGACAACAGTTGGTATTTGATTTTATGTGTATGGTCTTCTTATCATACTCGATTTGCTTTATTTCTAGAAGCAATGTGACCTATATTAGTGATGTGTGAGTCATACTAGATTTGTTGGTTTGACCCTTCAATTCATGTGATGTGGTACTTGTATTTATTTCGTATTAGTTTTGTGTAGCTTGTGTGTAGTGGTAGATGGTCTTGTGTAGGAATTCCTTGTTACTATCTCCTAGCATTGGGGGTGAGCCTTCGGGTATCATATGGTTGGGTGGAACGTGCTCCTTAATCCGTTGGGTTGGCTTCTTGTTCGTGTGGATGATATTCCAGTTGGAGAGCTCGTGGGATTCATTTTCTTCTCATGCTTAATTCTTTCAGTTGGTCTTGTATTTTATTACCCCTCATTTGGTATCGAGGTAGAATTTGTAATATGTAATCATACTTATTGGAATTGCCTCATTCGGGGAATGAGTGTTGTAATCATGTTGTAAGTTATATTATTGGAATCAAGTGGTATCTCATATTCTTAGATGTAAATTATTATGATTGGAATGTATGTGAGCTTTAATTTATAAGTAATTATATGGTATGGTTATAATTCATGTTTCATGTTTGGTTTAAGTAACACAATCTTGCAACCTTAGGGGATTGGTTGGCAATGGTTAGTGAACTTGTATGTTAATTGTTCCTTTTAAAAAAAAAATAGTTCGTTTGTTTAGTAAATTGCAACTTTCCCTAGGGTTGCGTGGCGAGGCATTACACCCCCACTAAGTGCAAGAAAATAATTATTTGAGATAAGTGATGAGAATAAGCTCCTTGCTGTAAAGAGAATGATTTGAAATGAATAGAAAGCATCTAATAGTGAGTATGCTATGATCCTACAACTATTACATGCTAAGGAGAAAAGTTCATGTAATTATAATCCAACCATTTTATCATAATAATCATGATCATTAGGATAAAATTATTGCAATATTACCTTTAAGGCATGAAACTCATTAGTAAGGTGCACAAGAGTTCTATGATATGCACAATAATTCATGATCTTAGCCTTGTTAGCCTTACTAAGAGGTGGAAATGTAATCCATCTTGCATGAAGAAGGTATTCAATTTCCATTCAATTTATGTTTTACTATGTAGGAAATGAAATATTTTTAGTTTATAAGGCTTGTATTTCTTTCTTGTTTGAGGATCTTGTTGAGGTTGATTTGATAGAGAAGAACCTAAAATGATCCTATCATCCTTGTAAGTCATTACTTCATCATTATGAGGGAGGACATTTGTATCCTTAGAATATGTGAAGGGATAGGATTTTGGTATCCTAATCATTTAGTATCTTCACTTGGGATTTGTTCTAGAATTTTATGGATATCATGTTTATTAGTTATGTCAAATCCTTGCTTAGTTAAGATTTTAAATCCTTGGAAATATTTCTCTTGTAGGTTGATGGTTGTATTGGTCACTTTGTTAACATTAGATGGATTAGAGGAGTTAGGTTCAATCATTATTGGAGGTTTAAGCTTAGTTTGTGACTCAATTTTGGGATCATATAAGAGGAAAAACATCTCAAGTGGTGGGATGGTATGGGGTGTTGATTGTTGCATGGAAGTGTAAAAGGATGTGTTGCTTTCAAGATTGTTAAGGCAATTGTTTAAGAAATTGTTCATACTATCATCTTCTCCAATGATGTCAACTTCATGAAGACATTGATTAGTTGTTGATCAAGCTTGATTAGGTTCTATTGTATTAGTATCATTACCAAAAACACAACTTGAAACAACAACTAAATATGTTAAAGACCTCCATAGGTTACTGATGCACATGTCTATTATGAAAGTGATCTGAAATACAAGTTTTTTAGATCTAAAGCAAGCTAATTTTCTCATTATTCTATGGAAAAACTTGAAAAAATATGTCTCAATGTAATTTTCAATTCACACAATGCACTAAATTTATCAATTGAATCCTAATATGATCAATTCTAATTAATAGAATTTCTACAAACTGAAATGAAAAACTAAACAATAGCAAAGTAGAAGATATAAACAAATGTTTTAATTCCAAAAATCTAGGAAACAACCTTTATCAAGGACTCATTTACCTAGGTTCGAATGGGTCCTAGCTGAGGGTTTTTAAAAATTTTATTATAGATTTCTAAGTTGATTCTTGTGGTTTCCAAATTCTGATTTAAAATAGTTTGTTGTAGTTTGAATTTTTTGTGAAATTATTCTTCAATGGAAATACAAAATATGACTAAATGACAACTTAGGAGAGCTAATTTGATGTGCAATTTTGATTCAATTTTCAAATGTAAATGAATGATAATGTAATGCTAGGTAAATGATTTGTAAAATGAAATATTTTTTGTGAATTTTTAAGATTCTAAGAGATGCAAAAATACAATCCTAAAATATGAAATGAGATGCAAAGTTAATGCAAGTTAAACAACCCTAAATGAGACCAAATTAAATGAGATATAATGAAAATTAATGGAAGAGATATATCTAGGGTGGAAATGGACTCCAAAATAAAATAAAAATGTAATGATTAAAGTTAGGTTCACCAAAATGAAAAGAGGAAAAATAGGGTTGGTGGATCAAAATGGTGGTATGAACCAATTAGGAAGATATTCTTCCTCAATTCATTAGGAAATGAGATCCACAAAGTAAAATAACTATCAACCCTTAAGTGAATCAAGTAAAAGTGTGAATCTATAGATTCCCTTTTTTTGCAAGGATGGGGTCTTGGTAAAACAACACTTTCGGGATAAAAAAATAAAAATAGTAAAATAACTCCAAAATGAAATCTATAACTTGGAATAGCTAGATAAAAATCAGAATAAGAAAAAAAAAATAATCAGATCATAGATCAAAGAAGGGAAAAATAATGTTTACCAGTCACCAAAAGTGCTTTTCTAGAGTTGATCTGGGATTCATTTTCCTATGGGTGAATGGGTCCTAAGTTAGGGTTTGTCTAAAACTTTTGGGAGCCTCTTCTATACATCTGAATCTTGTAATTTACCCAAGTTTTAGGTTTTAAAAGTAATAAATAAATTATATAATTGTTTTTTTTTGTGAGATGACAAATTTTATAATAACTTTTGAAAATTTTGCAACTTCATCAAGTTTTCTCTTCACAAGATCTTCAATATTTATTCCACCTAAATGTAAAAACATAAATCAAGATGGAATTTTTTTTTTTTTATGGTGAATGGGAGTTTTCCTTGTTCAAACCTTGAAATGAATAAAAATATGTAATAGAGGATGAATAATGAACAACTAAGTGTCACAACTCACCAAACCCTTGAATAAACCTTGGAATGTAAATCTACAACTTACATGAAATCGATTCAAAGGATGGAGATCTTGAACCTTGAAACTTGACTTGAAATAATCTTTGAATGCATGAATTGATCATGAAACCTACATCATCATATTATCTCAAATAACATGCATGATACAAGAAGAATTTGACATGACAATTGGATATTGATCAAGCTGCAATAAATAATCATTAAATTTTCTCTTGAAATGCAATTGATCATAAACTTTACTATAGTAATACTCTCTTCAAAATATTCTAGCTTGGAATTCTTAGGTGAAACTAAGTGAAACAACCTTATATTTATAGATATATATATCCTTAATTTCCCCAAAATCAAACTTACATGATCTAAATGATATGCAAGATGACTGATTTGTTTTTAGATTTAAAGAATGAAAAACAATGCAATCCTAAAACCCTATATGAGATGTAAATTTGAATGCAAATTAAGACATCCTAAATGAGATCTAGTTCAATGTAAATGATTTTAAATGAGTGCAAGATTTAATCTAGGATGAAAAGGAAGACTCCAAGATTAGAAAACTACAATATGTAGTAAGTCAAGTTCACCATTATATTTCATATAAAAATAGGGTTCACCAAATGGAATCAACAAGATGATGAGCCACTAGTTTTTTCTATGAAACATACAATTATGTGCAATATATGATGCAAATAAATATAAAAAATTAATCCTAATTGTTATAAAAAAAATGAGGAAGGTATTTCAGATGTCAAAATGATGTGTACCTTGCTAGAAAAATGTTGTTTTGGGGGTCACTGAGGACTCATTCGCCCAGTGGTGAATGGGTCCTCTGAGGGTTTCTAAAAAGTGATTTTTGGGTTTTTTTTCTTCAATGTCTACACTCCCAACTCCTAGGTGATCAACTCCCAAAATTCATAAATAAATTATGTAAAAAACATTTAGTGATTTTGCAACAAAGATGGCCCCTTTTGCAACTTTTTAATCTTGACAACTTTTATTATCCAATTGATCTTCAACCTGAAACCTACAATCACAATTCAAGAGAGAGATGAAATTTATTTTATTGTTAGGGAATAGGGGATTGCTTTGGTCAAACCCCACTTAGGTAATTAAACCTTGTGATGAAACAATGAAACATGAACATGAAACATAAGATATGAAATAATGATATATTAGATGAAGTATTGGAATGTAAATCAGCAATATAGCATGAAATAGCTATGAATAATGTAATCTTGATCTTAACTTTGGATGCATAAAAATTCTTGACTTGGATCTTGAATAATACATCACAACATTAGCTCAACAACATGCATAATGCACTATGGCTTTGGCATGATTGATATGACCTTTAATTGCTGCAATAAAACTTCAATAATATTCTATTGAATGCCTTTGAACTACTCTTGAATGTTGTATAATCCTCTTGTGAACTCTTAGGATTCTTGCATAATAATTATTTTTATGAAACTAGGTGAATTAGCCTTATCTTTATACTTATCTTAATATTTAATACCAAAATTTAAATAACACAAGTTGACATCATATCTAGAATTTAAAATATTTAAAATCCTACCACAAATGTGTTCAAAAGAGGAGTGTCCTTAGTTAAGGAGGACCCATTCACCACCTTAGGTGAATGGGTCATAGCACAGTTAACTAGGACAAAGTTTTGGGGAGGTAAAATAATATGTAAAAGGGGATCCTAGGACATAGTGGGAACCCATTTGTCTAGTGGAAAATGGGTCCTAGTTCACTATACTAGGACTCAAACCCTTCCAATTTAATTTTTATGCAACATTATTAATGAGTGTCAAGAGGGTGTGTACAGGATCATCATGGAAAAAAGAGGCCCTTAACTAGCAAAAAATTCAGAAAAATCAGAGTTAGGCAACTTGACATAAAAAATTTGAATAAGCTATCTATATTATTTTAAAAATATGTCATAATAGAATCTGTAGCAAATTGAATGTAGTTTCTAAACTACTAGGTTTTTAAAAAAAAAATCAATTTGGTGAAAATTTTAAATTTCAATGTAGTAGTACTTAAATTTTATGAAAAAAATAATAGGTGTTTGTCTAGGGCCCACCCTAACCACAATAAAATGATAATATTCTTTTATAATATTTTAGATATAAGTAGAGGACTCATGTCCTAATGTGATGCATATCTTTTTATAAAAAAATTCCAAGTAAATAATTAATTATTATTTTTTATTACAACTTTTAAAAAATATAAAAAATTGTATGTCCAACCACCTTAACTTGGTCAAAACTTCATCAAATTCATTTTTTTAATCCTATAGTATGCGAAGCATAGAATGTGATACCAATTGAAAGCTATAGATGTTTTTCAGTCAACCTATCAATCAAGAATTTAGTCATAATTCAAATAGAAAATGAAAAATAATTATTTATTAAATTCAAAGTAAAGCATAATTTATATTGTTGGAAATTTGAGAATCTCCTTTAAAAAACCTTTTTGTTTCATCAATTTTGCATTAAAAAAAGTTGTCAGCCACATACTCTACACATAACCATCATATCACCACTTTTTGGCCCATCATGATCCTACACATACCTAGGATATATCCTTTGTAAAATGTAATTAATAAGGTTTGAATATGAATTTAAGGGGCGAATAAAGCTATAATTAACCTCAATTAATTAATAAAGCATTAGATTAGTAGTTAACTGTAAGAAAACACTTTACAACACCCTAAGGCATAATTAAGTCCATTTAGTTAAAAAGGTCCCTAAACATAATGTGAGTGTGTAAAAAGCTATTACAAGACTAAATCTAGGTAACATTATGTTCATTTATTGTTAATTTTTCCCAAATTCAAGAAAAAAAGGGATACTTTTTTCTATTAATGTTGCAAGTGATAGGTTGTGACCTTACTTCTTCTACTACTAAAGTAAAGTATATGGTATATATTGATGCTTGCAAAGAATCCATTTGGCTTAAGAGATAGTGCTAAAATATTTGAAAGAAACAAGGTGCAATAACAATTTATTGCACGATTTAGAGTGCAATATGTGTACCTAGGAATTTGACATTTGATTCTAGGACAAAGCACATTGATGTACAATATCATTTTGATAGAGACATGGTTGAAGATGTTAGGGTAAAGGTGGTTAATGTAGACTTTGATGAATGTTGCTAATTCTTTAACCAGACTTGTGAGCATAGAAAATTTTAGATGGTTATTTAGCTCTACTATGGGCATCTTTGCCCTTGGAAATTAAAAGATGATTCTCTTACACCCTCTTGTTTGTCTTGAAAGGTTTTCTATACGTGAGATATTTTTTGAGAAAATGTTTCTCAACCTTGCAAATGCATATGGTATGGTTGATACATCAACGTAGGAGGCTTGCACGGGGGTACCCCCCATACGGGGATATCGAGGGCTCATTCCCTCTAGATGAGGGTCTAGGGGCAACACGCCTAGTAGGGGTTTTGGGGCAACACCCCTGAAAGACACATTATATGTATATTCTTTTATGGTAAATATGGACCATTCATCATAAGCTTTCATATCCAACAGTTGATATTTTATTGGCTTTCCTTTCCCTAGAAGACAACCCTATTTATGAGGTCATTGTATTATGGTTGTGGATTGTGATGTATTTTGAGAGTTTGATAGATGTTGGGTTACCTCTAGATCTCTTGTTGGCGATACTCCTATGAGAAGTTTTCTCTATAAGTATATTGTAATCTTTATGATTTCTAAATAATAAATTTGGAAGCTTTTGGAGTGTGGGTTTTTTCTCCCAAAATGGTTCTCCCTATGTAAATCATTGTGTTGTTGTATGCATGATATTTTAATTTTTTTTTTAATGTTTGGTAAATGTTAAAGATCTACAATTTTTTTGTATAATTCTCCTCCCAAGATTAGTGTGAAAACAAAAAACCCATTTGACCAAGTAATCAACCTTTATGCCTGGTGATGAGTGACCTTTGAGGTTAGATGGAAAGCCTTCCAACCTTGAAATGGTAGCACATGAGGTTTAGCAAATAAATTATTAATCTCGAGATGCTTAAAGGTTGCACATTGAGTTAGACAAGATGTTTTCTAATCTTATCAACCTAAGTACACTTAAGTATACTTAATAGATAAATTATTCACCCTAACACATCCCCTTAAGTAATACATGGGGAGATCACAAAATTGTAAATAGATAGAACTAATTCCTATGTATGAGGACATGTTAGGCACCCATGTATGATGCATTCTCTTGGAAATGGGGAAAAAAAGAGAAAACCTAGTGGGAATAAAACTTCTCTCCAAGAAAGAGAAAGAGAAGGATTTAAAACCTGAAAATATGTGCCTTGATGATAGGAACATTATCATGAAGAACTCTACAAAACATGAGCTGGTGTCTATTAAAATCAACAAATCTCCAAGAAATGTAGATCAAGATAAGAGATAAAAAACACTACATGAATAAACATATTAACACTTCTCAACCATGTACACAAAGGAAATCATACACTATGAAGTCAAAAATAAAGATAGTAATATGATTAGATGTACTAGAAGATCATAGAATATGATCCATTAAAATAATCCACCATATGAGAGATCAAGATAGAAGGTTCACGAGACCTACCAAAAATAAGAATTATCCACTACTTCATTGAAAAAACCATTAGCATAACATTGTCATAGTCCCTAGTGAACGTTAAGAGAATAAGAAGAACAATTAAAATTTGGTGCAAAAATGTACAAGGAATGTAGTGATATACAAGAAACTAAAAAGGGGTGTGGATCAAGACACACACAAATGAGGTGAGCATCATGAGGATCTATTGTTATGATGAAAATTAAAGGAAACACACATAATGTGGTGAGAATCATGAGGATCCATAACTATGATATCAAATCAAGGCTCTACACAACCCCTATTAGAATTTATAATTTACTATAAGTACAAATTTCCTAAATTCTCTCACTAAGGAACACATTTAGTTTTTATGACACTTTATGTGAGTGCAATTACAAGCTTATATTCTATTACGAGTTCTTGCAAGTTTATGTCATTTATGTCATGAGGTTTATAATGAAGACATAGATTAAGCATGTCTTTTAAACATCAAGAAAAAAAAATGGAAACCCCCTTGATTATTTCTTCCCCACTTAATTTAGTACTTTATAGGAGTTCTTTGAAAATAGTCTGAATGTGGCATAAAATAATACTTTATAGTGGGAGTGCATTAGTATGCCTATTAGATTTGTTGGAAAAAAAAAAGTAATTTTATAAAAAAATGACACTTAGTTCTAAGCTAATGAGAAAAAGTTATTAATCTTTCAAATTTTCTACGAATACAAATTGACTTGCCTCCTTGTTAGAAAATCATATTTGTGAAAAATAAATTTTGTACGAAATAATGAAAAAAGGGAAAAACTAGGGAGCATTTTATTGTCCCTTGGATTAAAAAGAATTTGTGGCTAAATTTCCATGTGTCCAAGGGCTTAAATTATGGATGCCTTCCC
>VDFB02374670.1:0-34255 GCA_007258455.2 Sequoia sempervirens | reverse complement strand
CCAACTTATTCTCTTGATACACAAGTCTCTCTTCCCATGGTATCACAAGGACAAGTAGATTCATTTGTACAAATGGGAACTCTTAATACATCATCATCACTTATCCAAGGAAACACACCACCAATCTTCCCATCATTTCCCCCTCTAACATCAACATCCACACCAATCCTAGGTTTAGGGAAATCTCCTTTACATAACATACTGATCCAAAATCAATCAAGTCAAAACAATCCTCCAGTCATGAATCAAGTCAACATAAAAAATCCTCCAAGCATGTCACCAATATCGCAACACCAGGTGGCATCAATCCAAGCAACACAATCAATTACTACACCATCTATAACATCCCAAAATGTGGTCTCCCAAGGACCTAGCACATCAAATGCACCATCTACCACACAACTTATTGTCATCACTCAAAAACCTCAACAACAACCTCAACAAAATCTCATCACAACATCTCACACCATTCTAAATCCTCCACGGCCACCACCAAATCTAGATATATAAAATCAATACAACATCATACTATAAGCTACCCAACAAGCCTATCAAAAAGCATAGGAACAAAAAGGATAATAGGCTGCCCAAGTGCAAGCACACACTTTATTGAAACAATGAGCCTCTCAAGCTACACAAGATGCACAAGTTGCACAAGCCACATAAGTTGCACAAGCTACACATGCTACACAAACTACACAGACCGGATAGGTTTCCCAAGCTACACAAGCCTCCCAACAAGCTCAAGCTTAGGAACAAGCTCAGTATCAAGCACAACAAGCTCAATCACAAGCTTTGTTACAGAAACAATCTTATCATCAAGCTTTGCAACAATACCAAGCACAACAACAAGCATTGTTTACACAATAGCAGCAAGACCAACAACAAGCATTTTTGGAACAACAACAATTACAAGCATACTGACAAGCATTGGTGGCACAACAAAACTTGTAGCATCCTCCCAAAAACACACAAAACAACCCGCCCATCACTCAAGCAATCAAACTACCCCAAAACACATTCATCCCACCACCCGATCTACAAAATGATGTGTCTGCACAAATAAAATTTCTCTCACAACAAGTGCTAGACCTACAATCAGGAAAAACAAAAAAAAAAAAAAGGGAATTTATACCCCTATCCATTCAATGGAAGCATTGCAATGGTTCCATCCCACAAGGGTTCGAGATACCTAAATTTGACAAATATCATGGGACTAGAAACCCTGAAGATCACATCATGGAATTTCATGTCCACTGTATGGAAGTTGCATATGATGAATCTTATTTAATGCAATTATTCCCTTGGATTTTGGTTGGACCAACAATGGAATGGTTCTCCCGCCTTCTAGAATTAAAAAGTTCCAAGAAATTGTGGACTTATTCATATAGAACTATTCATTCAACATAGGCATGGACATGAGTCTAGAAGAACTATCTGCTCTAAAATAATCCAAGGGGGAAACATTTACATCCTTCTTGCAATGATGGTAATCCAAGGCCAATAGGAGCAAGTGGGCTATGCCTTAAGAACAAAAAATTGGTACTATCATCGCCAATCTTCAAGGGATCTTGTCCTTCCATTTGAAAATGCAATGCATCACCACATATGAACATTTGATCCCAAAGGCGCTCAACATCAAAAGATCCCTTATTGCACAAGGGGGTACACCTACTTATCAAGACAACCATCCATCAACTAGTTACAATGAAAAACCTCACACATGGGTAAAGAAAAAAAATGTTACTAATGATGGTGCGGTTGACACCACAGTTATAATTAGTGCCCTAAGGAAAAAACACACAATCATATCAACAACTGCAAATCAATAACCAAAACAACACACAAGACAACACATCATCACAACAATCCAACAATCAAGCAATCAACAATCTGAATACTCAAGGGGGACCACCCCCAAGGAACAAATATCCCCCTAAACAAAAATACATACCACTTGGAGAACCAATCAAATATGTCGTGCAACAACTGGTACAGGAAAATATCATCAAAATCCCCATTTATGAAAATTATCAAGAGCCTCAAGTTAAACCACCATGGTATAACAAAAAACATCTCTATGATTTTCATAAAATAAAAGGACATACGATAGCCAGTTGCATGAGACTTAAGAATTTGATCCAAGATCTCATCGATGACAAGACCATAACCATTGAAAAACCCATGGGGAATCAGGATCTTAAGATATACATGAATCCAATGCCAAATCACAATAAAGGAAACAACAATGGTAAGGAAAATTATAATAATGTGAGCCATTTTTTATGACCATGTTGTTGCATCCTTGGATTAGTGGGTCACAGTTGTCGACATCAAGGGATTTGGAGGTGACTATGGATTCACCACACATGGTGGAAAAATTACCATTCCATGACCATCACAACCACCCAAAGCACCCACCTCTAATCCAAAATCCATTCCTAATAGTTATAATATCCTAGATCAATTAAAAATAACCCCTACCTAGATCTTCATCATGGAGTTACTAAAACTCTCACCTACACATAGGGAAATCCTAGAAAAGGCCTTGGCTACATCCTACATCCCCATGAATCTTGATGCAAACCAGTTCCAAGCTATGGTTGGACATATCACCACCCCACATCTCCTAAAATTTTCTTATCAGGACTTCCCAACTCAACCATCTCATAACTATGCACTCCATCTTGAAGTCCTAGTCCATAAGAATAAAGTCAAACAAGTCTTGGTGGATGGAGGTGTAGGGTTGAATATTTGTACTCTCAAGCTAATAAAGAATCTAGGATTCTCTGAGGATGTCATTAAAAAAGGTAAGGGTATTACTATCAGGGCATATGATGATCAAGAATGGGTGTCTCAAGGAACCATTCAACTCCCTGTTCAAGTAGGGCTAGTAATCATGGAAACTACATGCCAAGTCCTTGATCTCAAATTACCTTACAATATCCTCTTGGGATTACCATGAATCCATGGGATGCAAGATATTGCATCCACTTTCCATCAATTTGTAAAGTTTCCTTATCAAAATTAAGAGGTCATAGTCCATGGTGATCCCAAACCATTTTATTATTGCAAAAATTTGGAAGCCAAGTACTACAAGATCCCTTAAGTCCTGAAGAATGATGAGGGACCCACATCTTCATATATAGAACCATCTACCCTAGCCTCCACTTCTAAGACAAAGAAACCCTCAATTTTGGACATCTCTGATATTAAAGTCATTATCCAAGATAATGGGTGTGGGGACTACAAAATGAAAAAGAGTTCCTTTGTAATGGGAGAGTTACTTCAATCTCCTCAAACTCATGGGCAACCCCAACCGATTGACACACCATCTCAAACATTCAAAGAAGATCCCTCTAGATTCAAAATATGGGGGGACCTAAGTTAGGAAGTGGTAGATGAAAGAGATATAACAAGCTTATTATATCAAGATGAAAGGCTAGTACCTTATATTCGCATGGAAAATGACAACAAAGGACTACAGTTAATGCAAGGATGGGGCTATAACAAAAATGAAAAGCATGGGAAAAATGATAATGCCCTTTTGCAACCCATTATTCTTTAGAAGCGCATAAAGATTCTTGGCCTTGGATGTACCCCTCCAAAGATAACCATATGTGACAAATGTTCGCTGGTTAAAAAAGTTAGCTCCTCCTTAGTTATCAATATCCATAGGTTTACCTTTAGATAACTATACCTTTGATATAACGAATGTTTGTAATGAGGACCCCATCACTAACCTACCTATGTTATTTGAGGATTCCTCCCTCTTCATGATCAGTACCCTAACTTTCAAGCCAAGTAACTAAACCAATGAACTAAAACTTGTCTACCCCCAACTCATCGATTATGACCAACAAGGACCACCGATCTTAGACACGTTTCAAAATGATGAGGCTCTCTTAGAATTCATGGGATTGTGAGATACTCTACCATGTGGAGATCATAAATTATGGTTTTATATTGATCTAGACACACACATGTACTATGGAGAAATGATTGAATCCCTCATTAGCAAAATAGAAAATTTAAGAGTAATATCTAGGTCTTTAAGTGAAAACCACACTGTGGCACTTTCTAACCTAAAAATAGTATAAAAAAAAGGATCTATCCAATGGTGAAAACCTCTTTGAGGTGCCAAAGGATGAGGGATTCAATCTTCCCCTTAGTGATATTCATCAAGAAAAAACAATAGTGCTAGCCAAAAAACTGCAACTCGGTCAATCTAGGGATTGAAGAAACATTGGATATCACCTTCTATGCAGAATCACTTTTGAATGAGTAACAGGAACTTATAGCTTAATTTTTTAGAGAAAGAAAGGTAAAATTTGCATGGACCTATGATGACATGCCTGGTCTTGATCCAAAATTTGTGGTTCATCATCTAGCCATCTATCTAGAGGCGAAACCAATAAGACAAAAATTGAGAAAGATGCATCCGCATATCACATTACTGGTCAAAATTGAATTATAGAAGCTCCTTGATGCTAGCTTCATACCACCAATTAATTATCTAGAATGGGTTTCAAACCTTGAACCTATTTCTAAACCCACTGGGGGCATCTGCATCAGCACGAACTTTAGAGACCTAAACAAAGCATGCCCTAAGGATGATTTCCCTCTCCCAAATATAGACATGATTGTGGATATAATGGCAGGGCATGAAATGATATCATTGATGGATGGGTTTTCAGGGTACAATTAGATTATGATAGCCAAAGAGGATCAACACAAGACAACTTTCACCTGTCCATGGGGGACTTACTGCTAGAACATTTTGTCATTTGGGTTAAAGAATGTAGGAGCTACATACCAAAGAGCTATGACACTAATCTTCCATGACATGATTCATAAAACTGTGGAAGACTATGATGATTCATAAAACTGTGGAAGACTATGTGGATGGCATATTAGGCAAATCAAGGAAGCATTGAGACCACATAGCAACACTAAGCTCCATCTTTGACAGGTTAGAAGAATACAATGTTAGTCTCAATTCTAAGAAGTGTTTCTTCGGTGTACAATCAGGGAAGCTCCTAAGGTATATTGTATCTATGAGGGGAATCAAGATAGACCCTACCAAAGTCAAAGAGATTCTTGAGATGGAAGCACCAAGAAAATTGAAGTAGTTAAGGGGTTTGCAAGGAAGGTTTCAATCCATTCACTGATTCAAAGCACAATTAGCAAATAAAGCTATCCCATATTCTCAACTAATCCACAAGGGGGTAGCATACAAGTGGGATGATAAATGTGACTAGGAATTCAATAAAATCAAGGAGTACATGTTAACACCATCGGTCGTCATGTCATTGATAAAAAAAAACCCTTGATACTCTACATATCAGCAATAGTTGCAGCCCTTGGTGCACTCTTAGCTCAGCATGATGAAACAAGAAAAGAGAGACATTTACTATATTAGTAGAACCTTGGTGGGACATGAGCTAAATTACACATTCATTGAGAAGGCTTTCCTGGAAGTATTATTTGCTGCACAAAAATTTAGGCACTACATGTTGGCTCATCAAATAAATCTCATTGCTAAAATAGATCCTCTCAAGTACTTACTATCTAAAGCAATGCTCATAGGACGAATGGCTAAATGGGTTATGATCCTAACAGAATATGACATTGAGTATGTAGAACAAAAATCCATCAAAGGATAGGTAATTGCAAATCAATTAGCAGAAGCACCTTTATACTTAGAGAACCAATTCATATCAGAATTTCTTGATAATTCAATCTTTAATCCAAGTGCAGGAAATCATTGGAAAGTATATTTTGATGGATCCTACACACAGCATGAGTCAGGAGCAAGAGTCTTCTTCATCACACCACAAGTAAATTGCATACCAAAGTCATATAAGTTGTTTTTTCCTTACACAAACAACATTGCAAAGTACAAGGCTCTAGTCATAAGACTCTGAATTAAAGTACAATGGAAGAGCATGGCCCTTAAATTTTATGGAGACTCGTAGCTAATCATCAATTAGGTTAACAATGAATTCCAAAAAAAGGATAAAAAGCTTACCTTGTACAAGAAACTGGTGGAGAGCCTCAAGGAATTCTTTATTGAAATCACATTTGAACAAATACCCAGGGAAAACAATAGAGCAACAGACGCTATGGTAACAATCAGATCACTATTGGATATCCCACGCAATGTCCATAAACATGGATTCCTGGTAGAGAAGCTTCTCGTACTATATTTAGAGGTTCCAGAGTTTGAGTTCATGTGTGAAATCATTGGTCCCAGTGATCTTTGGTACCATGACATATACACCTACCTGAAAATAGGAGTCCTCCCTACCAATATCACACCAAACCTTAAGAGAACATTTGTCAAGAAGTCATCATGTTTCGTTATCATAGGTGACACCCTATACCATAGGAGTATCAAAGGAACCCTCGTGTGATACATTAACCCTAAGGAAGCTTTGACTTCTTTAACTGAGGTACACGGTAGCATTTGTGGTTACATTCTGGTGGTATGACCTTGGCCAAGAAACTATTGAAGACTAGGTACTACTAGTTGAAAATGGAGAAGGAAGCTCACAACTAATTTTGAAAATGTTTACAATGTCAACAACACGGAGATCTCATCCATGCACAAGCTCAAGAGCTCCAACCAATTATAACACCTTGGACCTTTTCATAATGTGGGCTTGATCTCATTGGCAAAATCACTCCCCCTTCATACAATGGACATAAGTTCATTATCACCATAACTGAGTACTTTACAAAGTGGGTAGAGGCCATCCCAATGACCCACACCATAGGGAAGAAGATATCCAAATGAATCATGAACTACCTCATTTTCCACTATGATGTTCCACCAACTGTTATCTCAAATAATGAGACACCTTTCAAGAACCAAGTTTGAGAGCTATGCCAAAAAATTAATATCCAACATTGCTTCTCCACTCCATATTACCCCCAAGGTAATGGCTAAGCTAAGGCTACCAATAAAGCCATCTTGAAAATCCTAAAGAAAATAATCAATGAAGTTGGTTGTGACTAGCACCTACAGCTAAATCATGCCTTATGGGCCTACCAAAAGAGTATCTGCACGCCTATAGGTGCAACACCTTTCTCCCTAGTCTATGGATTAGAAGTAATCCTTCCAATTTAGATCAAGCTCACATCCTTGAGAATATCTTTGTAGAATCTAATTACTAATGAAGAATATCAGGTTTCATGGTTGAACGAGCTAGAACTAAGTTAGATGAGGGGTGTGTGAATGCTTTGAACCATCTACAGGTCTACCAAAACCATCTCAAAAGGAGATATAATAAGAAAAAAAATTCATTCATTTCAAGTTGTAGAGCTCGTGTTGAAAGAGAATTAGAATAATGTGCAAAATCCAAACAACAAGGTAAAATTTGAGCCCAACTGGTTGGGACCTTTTATCATCATGACAAGTTATAAATCAGGAGCATATCAGCTATCTACACCTGAAGGGGAGCCTCTATAGGAGCCTATCAATAACTCCCATCTCAAAAAAAATTATGCCTAAACTTGCAAGGTATAAATCCAAAAAAACAAAATATCAAAAAATATAAAAATCCAAAAAAAATTAGAAAAAAGGATTGAAAACAGTAAAAAAAAAATCTTCCTCTACTGAAAACCACTATAGTGGCGCTTTGGGAAAGTACCTTGGTGAAAACCTATAAAATAGGCACCCCATGTAAATAAACACTTTCTATCCATCATGATATCTATGGTTTGTTCTACATCATTCATCCATCGCATTCCATTGATCCTTCTGACACCCATCCACATTGACATCATAGTATGATCCTATGTTTGTATCATGTTCCCTCCTAGTACTACTTGGCACAATCCTAAGGTTAGTTTGTCTAGCCTATATCAGAGTAGTCTATCGCATGATGTTGGGGGCATGTTCTTTTACCTACATTGGATTAGATTCATTTATATTCTTGAAGTATTCCTTAAAATAAGAAAATCTCAAACATTCAAAAAATCAGAAAAATCCATATGCATTAAAAAAATCCAAAAACATTCATAAAATCTGAAAAATCCAAAAAACATCCAAAACATGTCAAAAATCCAAAAATAGGTTGAAAAGTAGAAAAAAGTCAAAAATTGATTCATAATGTTGAGCTACGAGGCTTTTGTGTGTATAACGTAGGGAAGATTGATCTTTGATCATCCCCCGAGGCCCTTAGGTCAGTCCTTTAGGAGTCTATCAAATAAATTGGCAATCTATTTGTTCATTTCTCATCAATAAACGAGTCTATGCCAGTCAAACTGTGTGGTCTCTACGTGTATAATGTAGGTATGGCTAATATTTTATTAGCCCCCTATGCCCATAGGATAGGTCCTTAGGTTAGGTTCTTGGTCAAAATCTTAGAAAATTCAAAACATTAGAAAATTTGAAAATCAAAACATTTGGAAAAAATCTTGAAAATACCAAAAACAGCTTCAAAATATTTCAAAACACCAAAAATTATTGAAAAAAACCAAAATCATCCATCTCATTTCACGTTCACCCACAATAAACATCCACTCATAATAAACGACCATCACCCCCAACCTTTGTTGAAACAATCAGAAACAAGTGTAGCAAATTAAAAGTGAAAACTCAAACGTCAAGGTCTCAAATCTAGGTCAATAGGTGAACAAGTTAGTCAACTCTTAATATCAATAGCTCATCATCATGTTAGTCTCAAAACATCTGATAACATCATGTCTTAGGATTCATCCATCCTACAATGGGCATCAGCATCATACCTCACCATAGTTTATTCTTGGCTAGAGGTATGAACATTGGCATGTTTGTTTACTTGATCTTTTCTTTTCATTTATCTTATTGCGCTCATTCTGATTACCTCTCGATGATGTCTAATCTAAAAAATTTAGGGAGAAAGGAATGGGGCATTGATCATTATATTTTGTTTGCTATGCTCATTTGATATTCTTGTAATATAACCTTGGTCATGCCAATTTTGTTCGGTTTGTACAGAGGATGTTTTGGATGCCTTGTTGAATATTACATTGGGAGGTTTTACCTTTTTGTATTTTGGTTTGAGATGTTTGAAATGTCTGAAGTGCGTCCTAATAAGGTTTTTTATCTTGGGTTTGAACAGGAATACTCCTATTCAATTGTCAAGTCAAAGTCCATCTCACTAAGTACAATGCCATCCTAGTTTTCTATACCTTGATGCATCATATCTATGTGTGTGATCAAAAATAAGGAAAGTTATGCTCTTTATGTCCCCAATCCTTGGATAAGAAATCCATCATCATCATTCATCATCATATCTAATAAAGTATTGACAACTCATAGACTTGCTAGACTTCTACATCTTCTCGAAATCAAGGGTTGATCCCTCTCATTCTTCTATCCTCTTTCACACTAACATGGTATCATGACATCAATGCATCCATCTTGCATTCATAAAATGTCAGCATCTTGCATAATCATACATATCATCACAATAGGAAACATCATCCATCTCACATGCATTGCATTATCAATTAAGTTGTTTAGGATTATTTAGATTTGTTATTCTAAAAATATTAATCCATCTCATTTGCATCATCATCATAGCCATTCATACATCCATAGAGAATATTTGTCATGATATTGACCCTACAAATTGGAACTTTTACTCAATCTCTCAAGGGGGCAATGTACTAGTGTACTTTCTGCTAGGGCAGCAATGGGGCATCCAAAAAAATAAAAAAAAATTGAATTTCAATCTTGGTGATGTCATTCTTTGAACCAAGGTAGTGAGTACGTTGCTTCAAAGAGGGGAAAAATGTAGATGCTCAAATTAACATTATTTCTACTATTAATCAAGTGACTAAGTTTATTTGATTAATTCGCTTTCTACTAACTAATGTCATCTCTTTTAATTAAATAAATCAATATATTTAATTAAAATCCTAATGTTCTAACATCCTCTGATTTGATTTAAATAAACCCAAAAATTTAAATTAAATGTCATAAATCAGCTAATTTCATCCAAGTTAATTAATCATAAATTAATTAACTCCTAATACTAATCCCTCATTTCTCTAGCTTTTGACTCAACCTTGGTCAAAGCAAACCCATGGTCAACTACCCTAGTTGCACATGAAAATAAATTTCTTTAATTAATTAATATCATATTTTTTCTCAGAAGGCATATTCCTTCATTTACTCTACTTATTTGACTTTCTTTCGCAAACAATTTTCTTCCAAAACATCTCAACCATATTTATTTAATGCCTCTTACAAGTGCATTAATCTCTTACACCTCTCAAATCCTACACTACATGCATTAACCATGCACATTCTCCAAAATGTGCTCCACCTTCCTCCACTAGCCATGTGACAAGTATCACAATATCATTGGCTCTTCTTTAGTCCCACATTCCTCCCATCTCTCCATTTTTCAAACCTTCAACCTATAAATACAAGGAACTTCTACTCCACAATCCATCCAAAATCTAAATTTTCTCAGTATAGGCACATTTTATCTTGCTTTGTATCACATTTTGTTCATTGAAATCTTATCAAGGAGGTAGGAAAGGGCATCCTTTTCACATAAAAGGAGCACCACTTCCACTATGGGATAGGTATAAACATGCTTATATATGCTTACATTTATTTACTTTGATTATGTTGTTTCCTTGTTTGCATATGCACCATGTTTAGATATCTCATAGGAGAATTTTATTTGCTTGGTTTAAACTGACCCATGCTAATGTTTGTTGAGGTTTAGGATTTTTGCATAAATGTGCTCACACCTTCAAATCCTAATTTCCTTAAGGAAGCCAACCCTAGAATTGTTTCCTGATTTGTTAAGGTATAACCCCTGCATTATTATTATTATTTATTACATCATCATTATAGGAAATGGGAGGAATAGGAGGTTGACGACTTTCTTTGTGTAGGATGATCGAGGATATGACAACCTCTTTGCTGCATTTTATTTACATTATTAATACTTTATCTATCTTATTTTATCCTTGCAAAGCATTGGGGTTGCATCCAAATGCACATTTCTATTAATCTATTTCCCTTGCTTTCTTGCCTCCAAATCCAAATAGTGTTGGATTCCCTCTATTGAATGGAATGGTTTATAGTCTTAGTGATCTATTACCTGATAAGATTTATTGAACCTATCCTTGTTCCCTTGGTAAATGCATTTATAAATTGCAATCGCACCTTTCTGTGCAATGGGTATGCCAAAGATGTGTGGAAGGTCAATCTAGAAAAAAAGTTCTATGTTTTAGATACATTTGTGCAATACACGAGGTCAACTGATGCCTCATTTAGCAAATGATGTTGTTTCTGCAATAAAGGTCTCAATGGAGAAGTGATAGTTTCAAATTAATTATGCCACCATTTACAAGGATTCAAACATGATTGAAACAAAAACTCTGAATCAAGAGAATAATCAAGCTCATTTACCAACATTCCCATGTTATACTTACAATAGGGAGTGAAACCATTGACGAAAAAACATGTATGTACATTTTCTAATTTAGTATTTACTATGAAGAATATTTTAAAAAATCACATTATTGAATCTTAAAACTATTTAACTTTGATGGGCAGGATGGGATTCACTGCCCAAATTTGCAAGCCAATTAGAACTCAATATAACTTTAAAAAGATAATCAAGCATAAGATAACATATTGATATACCCTACCTTGTGTATAATTAGCATGGAATAGTGAATATACGTAAAAAAGTTGCTTTTGCATAATGTGTCTCAACTAATAACTTTGTTTCCTAGATAAAACAAATATTTTATCTGAATGCAATATTTAATTATATTCTTAGTATCTTAGCAATATTCCATGTACTTTTTTAACCCATCAGCTATCATAAATGATGATACTTCTTTTGTTTGTGATGTTTGATCAATTATGAAATTATTCTTTGTATAGATACAAAGATGCATAAATGAGAAGATCACATTTATTACTTCTTTTGGGTATAAAAATTTCTTGTTTAAATTAATTGGAAAGATAATTCTTTTGGCTCCCTTCCTCAAGCCACAAGATTCATTTTAATATTAGAGCATTTGGAAAGAATGGCCAGTGGTTTCTCTAAACTTTTTTTCATGGGACACTCCCTAAGACATGGTTTAGGTTAACCTTTGGTAGTTTATAAGCACATGCAACTTGTGAAGTACTTTTTTTGCCTCAGTCATTTCCATTTTTTGGCTTGCATAAATGTCTTCAGCTTTGGGTGAACCCACACTCAAATAGAATCATCAGAAAGTTGTGCAATGCACCACATGGTGGCTGTGCAACTTTCATTTTCCGCCTTCTTTTTGGGAGAGAGTTCAGGACATGTGTTGACTCCCCAGACATTTTCTTGGGAGCTATATTCATATGCTCGGGAGTTTTCACCTTATTGACACATCATATTTTTTATATGGGCTATTTGCACCTCCTATGGGGCAATCTGATTGAGGAGTTTGTCAAAGTTGGCTTGCCTTTCTTTTCTTTTTCTCAGTTCTTGGGATGAAAGTTTTGAGACAGTGCCTAGGAGTGATGTGATCGATCAACTGGGCCTTTTTCGAGGCTATTTTTTTAGGATTTGATTGCTTATGAGCCTCTATCTTTGCTAAAATATCGAAAGGATATTAATGTAGTAGCTGAGAATTGATGTGCAAAGATTGTGTGCTATTAACTATCAACACTTTGTGGCAATTACTTCTGGCGGAGGCGACATGTATCTTTTTTTCTGGCTATATAAGGAGGGTGACAACATAAAAGAAAGAGGATTTTTCCAAGTGATATATTGTTTGTTAAGAAAAGTTTCTTTAGTTTTCTTAGGGTTTTAGAACTATTTTTAGAAGCAAGTTGTAGAACTACTTTACTTTGGCATGTTGTATCTATTGAGGTTTAAACTATTGTCGGATTGGCATTCAACCTCTATTTCAAAGTTCATTTGATATTTAAAAGCACGAACTATTGAGGAGAAATTGTTGACAATGTGCATGTATGGACTTTTTCATGTTTTCTTTCTTTATATTATTGTTCTAAATGAGACACTTTGTATTGCAAGCTATATCTGGATAGCTTAAGTAGCGGATTTATATGCTTTATGCTCATATGGTAGAGTAGTGACTTAAAAAAATTGGATTATGTCATTGGACTTCTCTGTTCTTTTTTCAAGTTGTTATTTTGTTGTGCTATGTTGTATTAGGAGGAAGATTTCATGTGATTTATAAGATATTGTTCTATTACCCATAGGAAATCTTTATGTTTGATCAAACCTTAATGAACACTACTTGCAGAAAGATTTGAAATTCTGTACTATGCTTGAAGTTAGCCTATGTTGTTCATTCTCTTTCCAAAAATGAGGGGTTGTGGCATTTTGTGTCTATTTACATCAATCATAGGAATGATATGGGTTTGAAATGTTGTAAAAGCTTTGGCACATTGCCTTTTATGTTTTATATTTATATTTCCTTCTCCCCTTATCTCAAAACCCCAAAGAAGGGTCGATTTTCTATAAAAAATCCTAGAGGTATTTAGTGAGATGCAATTTGTTCCCCACTTGCTGAATTTCCCATAAGATTGTCGGAGAGGTGCAAGCTTTGATGATCAATAGTACTTTTTCTAGCATGCCTGGTGGGAATGAAGTTCTCCTAAAGCATGATTAGAAGTCAAAAATATTTCTTGAATCAAGCTAAGGAAGGAAACTGGAAGTTTCATGCCCAAAGTCCAAAAAAGAGCATCCCTGAGAGGTCACTTCCAGTACTCTCAATTACCTACCTCAATCCCTAGAAGAAGAAGACTTGCAGGTTCTATATCACCTGTAAGGAGTAATAAAGTGAAAAGTCAGAGCCCAGTATCTAGAGCTTTATCTACTCCACCCAGAGGCTTAAACTTCCAAATAAGATTACCTGTATATCCGATTCATAAGAATCTTCTCCTTATGGCTCATGTACCTTCCCCTGCTCCTAGAAATTTTGTAACATGGGATAGTGGTAGTCCACTATAGCCACCCACACCACTAGATGTATGGTCTACTATACCCACTAACACCCTCAAGGCTATTCTAATATTTTTTGGAGAAGATTTCAAAACCCCTTCTGAACATCTTCAAGATATAGCAAAGGTATGTAGGGTACATAACATATTAGAGAAAAACATCATGTTGAGACTACTACCTACCTATTTTAAGGGGAAATCTCAAGATTGGTATCAATCTTTGGCCTTGGGTTCCATCCTCTCCTAGGACTAGCTCATACAACATCTATTTGAACACTTCTTAGAAAAGGGAGACTACTCCTCATTGCTGCAATAACTGATTACCATTAAGAGGGCTCCACATGAAGCCATGAGTGACTTCAACACCAAGTTCCACAAGACCTAGCAATGGATCCCCATGATTACTTGACCCTAGACCACCATGGATTTCATGTTCTATGTAAAGTATTTTATCTTATATATTGCAGTCATGATAACCTCCATGGGAGGGGATATCCTTCTCGATGCATACGATGTGGTGGTATGCACAGAGAATAATTTGATCGATGCCAGAAAGCTTCCACCTCAGCCATCGATGCTAGTGTTTGTAGAAATATTTGATGGCCATCAGGAATTCCCACTCCAATCACTCTTGCAACACAATTAAAGTTGGTCACCCCACAGTCTATGAATGCATCCTACTGCTCAAGAAAGCACATCAGGTTTCTCTTCGATGGTGGCGAATATCGTCGATATGAAGGATCTCATGCAAAAAAAATCTAACGAATTGGTCATTATCAAATGACAACAAGAAATGCCTCTAAAACTGACCACTCAAGCCTATGGTGGAGGAAAGTCACCTTATCAATAAAATTCATATCAAGGATCCTATAGAGGATGAGGTCAAAATATTTCATCAACAAATCAAGTAGTCCTAACCACCATGCCATTACAGACAGCCAAGGATGGCCTGAATAAAGAGCCAGTCCCGGGCTAGAACAATTTGGCGGAAGATGAAAATGTTTGGTGCTTCCCATGCAATGATAGCCATATGCCCTAAAATTTCCCAAGGGGGAATATGAAGCAGAAGGTGATGGAACAAAGAAGCTAGGGCATGCTCCCAATCATAGAAAAGTATGAATCACCCAAAATGGAGAATACTCATTTTAGAGCACAAATGCAAGGGATGTCCCTGGAGCAAGAGCTAGATATTGTGCCCAACTAAGCTATTTTCTGATGGTTAGAAGAGGACGAGGGTGTGTTCGCAAATGAAACTCTGATGACTGGAGTTCCACAAGTGCAATCAAACTACAACACAAGATCAAAGAGAAGGCTTTTGAGAGAGTATGTGCAATAAGGCCTGCCACAACCACAACCACATCAACTATTCCCCTTAGAGAAGTAGGCTTCATTTCCCATCGTCTGACCTCTTATGCAGCCACATAACATATCATTGGAAGAGAAAGAGATGGACAAAACATCAACCCTAGTCATGTTGAAACATTTTCTTCCAAAAATGACAAAAATACCATTGTTTAAGCCTAAGTCCCAAATAGTTGGGATGATTAACATGGTGGAGAAATTAAAGAAGGCACATATTAATGTATCATTGTGGGATGTCATATCAATTCCTGAACAAAAGACGTTGCTTCAAGAAGCATTAAAGGTGGAAGAACAAATCCCATAGGTGAACACAACTCAGTCATGTAATCAAAGCTAAGATGACAACCCATTCTCCCCCCTAAGGCTCTAAAAGCAATAGCTTATGCAAATGATGTAGGCAACACGAAAGAGAAAGAGGTAAGCAGAACAAATCCCATGCCTTTCTTTTTAATGCTTATAGTAGGAGAAAAATTGTTGCATAGTAATAAGATTGATTGGAGAGATAACACAACTGTTATGCCAAAACAAGTGGCAGATGATTTAAAGCTTAGCTATGAGCTCCTTGAAAAAGGAATTATGCAACTGGATGGGAAGAAGGTCCTAACTCTTGGTCAAATAAAGGATCTTTCCCTGACCCTTTTCTCCTACCCAAGCCAAATAGTCATGCAGGAAGTGGTAATAATAGACATTCCATCAGTCTTCAGAATGTGTCTATTAAGAGATTTCACTGCCAAACTCAACAGATACCTGGCACTCAACTGGTCCCACCTGATATTGAGAACCAAACACAGGGAAAAGATGAAGATCCTATCCAAATCCTTGGATCCTGAACACATTGCAGATGAAAAAAATTTATGCTTTGAGGCTTCCCATGCCTCTATCTTTTAGTAGGAGAGATATTGTGTAGAAATTTTGAGAGAAGAGGAAGACAAGCAAACTAACTTCTGAAGAAGAAGTGCTAATCAATGAATTCATTGATTCTAATCCACTTGGAAACTTCCATGTTATAGGGCTAAGAAACTATGTAATTTTTGATGGGGATCAAGTCTTTCCAAAACTAATGAAGGATTAGGAGAAGTCCAATGACCTGTCTGATAATCATTTGTGGACCTTATATTTTGATGGTGCCAAATGAAAGGTTGGTGCTAGAGTGGGTGTCTGATTAGTGTCTCCAATAGGATCGAAAACCCCCAGAACCTACCATTTTTAGTTTCCATGCTCTAGAGACGATATCAAATATGAAGCTTTGGTTCATGGTTTGATTCTAGTAGAGCATATGGGTGCAAATAAGATACGAGTTTTCAAAAATTCAAAATTAGTAGTAAGCTAGATTCATGGGTGAGAAACTACAATAAATACAAGGCTAACATCTTACATACTTAAGGTATGGGATCTCATCGAGAGTTTTGAAGCTTTCAATATACAAGTGACTCCCTGACCACAAAATAACATTGTTGATCAAAATTTTCTTATTGGACCATAGTTGGAATCAATTTCTAACTCAAAAAAGTAGGATGTGGTGCAGATCATTGCTCGGTCTGCAATTTCTAACAAAGGTCAAAAGTGGAAAATTTTGGGCAATGATATTCAAATTGTTCCTTTCATACAAAAGTCAGGAATAGCTTCTAACTATCCACCACCAAGAATGGATCTTCTTAAAGATGCAAGGAATGGCAAGAAAAGATTTTCCACAATTCCAAAAGATTATGAAGATCGTGACATCAAAAGTAACAAAACATTGACAGTTGGTAGGGAAGTCTCTCGCAAGGACAAAAGAAAGTTGAAGGATCTATGCTTCAAGTATGATCTCAGAGGTTATCACCCGGGTAAAGTTCAACATACAATTAGCCTAGCTGAAGGATCCAAGTCTGACTAATAAAGAAAAATGTTAGTCAACCTGAAGGTTGAAGCTTTGATAGTACAAGAGCTCATCAAGTGGGACAAATCAAAGGTCATATTCCCTATCAAAAAAATTTCCTAGGTATTAAATCTAGTTTTAGTTTGGAAAAGGAATGGTGACATCTGACTTTGTGTTGATTTTTGGGACTCAAGAAGGACTTCGCTGAAAGACCATTACCCCTCACCACTAATGAAGCAACTGGTGCAGGAGCGCCTAGGAAGCATTAGGTAGCACTAGGACAATTTTTGAGCCTAGGATGAAATTTTGTGGTTTTAATTCTTTAAGGTCATGTTGACCATTTAGTTTTGAGTTAGAGGTGTTAGAACATGTTAGGAGGAAGGTTGATCAGTAGCTCATGGTAGAATGGAAGAGTTTAGCAACTTGTTTCCATTAGGATTCACTAGGAATTGGAAATAAATCCCAAAATGTTGCATTTGTGCAATTTTGGCCTAATGTGGTGGTTATGTCCGACCAAGTGGAAAATTAACCACTTTATGAACCTTTAAAAGGTGTGCCTCAACATGGAATTAAGGTTGGAATCATTTGAGTTTGTAATTAGTTTTGAAATCAAGAAAATAGTGATACTTGAGTGTGCATTTCCTGTTTTGTTCCTATTTTTCTTGGATTAGTGAGTTAATGGATTGAACATGGTATTTTTTAGAGAGTAGAATGTAGGGAAAAAGTCTTTCAAGCATTGATTGGAACAGTAGATAGCAGGTTATTCGTTTTCAAGTTATCTTGTAAATACTTTTTTCTTGCTTTCATTTTTCTTCTGACTGTCAAACTAGCAAAGATGGAGCTCTAGACTGTGTTTTCCCTGTACCTGGTGAATGGGTTCTTGGAAATAGAGGCTAAACTCCATGCTTGTACATAAGGTAGAGGTAGGAGTCCTTAGGAGTCAGGAATCCATGGCAAAAGACTATTCCTAGGCGATCTTGGCAGTGCCCGGCTAGGACAGTCAAAGAGTGCAGAGCACTAAGGTTGCAGCGGTGCCAATCTCCTAGTGAACCATAGTGTGGAGTGGATGAGGATTTCCTTTTAGAGGTTTGGTAACAATAAGGAGGCTTAACATAGATTGGGAAGTGGAAAACAAACTGACTATTCTCAAAGAGGTCAGAAACTGGCTTAAAACAAGCCTAAATTTGCTAAGGGTTGGAGTAGTGTATGGACAGTGGAGGCTCCAAACCCCAAAAATCTTCAAGGTGTGGGCAAGGGTACCATGAATCCCAAGAAAATATTTGGGTTCATTTGGAGAATTTGGGCACACTTTCCACTCTTCTCGGGTTAGGAGACCTAATTGGGGCTCTAGGGCTTGTAGCCTTTTCTAACCCTAGAAGAGGGTTTGGTGAGAGCGATGGAGAATTGGAGATTGGTGGATGATCAAGAACCCTAGGGGGATGATCTTAAAGCTATGGGAGACATCACACACCCCTACAATCGAATTAGTGAAGATTGGAGGTTTAGCTAGCCTTTAGGAAGATTAAGGGCTAAGGAGAGAATGGCAGAGAGAGCACCAAGATTGGCTTGGTTAGGGAAATGGAGATGATAGTAGGGTTGGCCAGGAGAACCAGGGGTGCCTAACAAGCATTAGGTCCTATAGGTTAAGGTGGTGGAGAGTGACACCAAAGGGGTTCACCAAGGTGAGACCTAGAGCATGGGACAATGAGTGTTCCATCCAACCCTACCCTATCAGATTGGTATCAGAGCAAGCAAAAGATTTGGGATAGAAACTTGCATGTTAGACCTTGAATCTAGTGGTTCTACCATCATGGTGACAAATGCTGAATTGGCCAAGATGGTCGAAGAACAAGAGGAAGACAATAAGTTGTTAAAAGAGAGAATAAACCAACTTGAGAAAGCATTGAATAATGTGCAGTTGGAAGGAAGGGTACCAAAGAAAGAAGAGGTTGCAGAGGAAGACAAGATCCCTGAACCTGACCCTGTTTTGGAAGAAGAGCCTTTCTTGAAGGCATTAAAGGCTTTGAGTGGAAAAGGACTTGAAGGCATACCACTGTTTAGTGGAAAAATGGAAGCTGATTTAGTTGTGGATTGGATAGAGGGAATGGAAAACCATTTTGAGTGTGATGGGGTCACAGAAGCACAGAAGGTGAAGGTGGCCAAATCAAGGCTAAGAGGTTTTCCCTTGACATGGTGGAAGTTCATTCAGATAGAGAGGGAAAAGGAAGGCAAGCAGCCTATCTCTACTTGGAAGGGTATGGTTGCCAAAGTAAGAGAAGCATACATGCCAGATGACTATGAGATTCAGTTACACAAGAAAAGACAAAGCTTAAGGCAGAAAAACCAAGATGTTAATACCTACATAGAGGAGTTCCAAAAACTTTGTATGAGGTCTAATGTTTCAGAAGATGAAAGTCTCAAGGTGGCTAGATATCTTAATGGCTTTAAATGGAACATTCAAGAGGAGATGGCTCTTTTAAGTCCTAAGACAGTACATCAATGTTACCAATTAGCTATCAAGATTGAGGAAAGAAACAAGAGGAAGCAAGACCAGGCTTCTAAGGGCAGAGGCAAAGGCAGAGATCAAATAGATCAAAGAGAACAGCGAGGTGGCTACCAAGGAGAGTTTAAATCCATAGATCATAGCAATGAAACACCTTCTAGAGGAGGGTATAATAGAGGTAGAGGACCTCAAGGAGGTTCAAATAGAGGAAGAGGAGCAGGTAGGAGCAATTCAAACTTTGCAAACATGAAATGCTACCATTGTGGTCAAGTTGGACACCCAGCTTATAGGTGTCTGGAGAAAGCATCTTCATCAAGAAATGAGAAGAGAGTGGCTTATGCACGAGAGGACACCATGAGTCCTAAGTCACATAAGGTCAGTCACATTGAATCTGAGATGGGAGAGAACCTAATGTTTAGAAGAGTGTTGATCAAACAACCGGTCAAGGAAAAACCAAAACAAAGAAGAGCTCTATTTAGAGTGAACTGAAAGATACTTGGTAAAGTATGCAAGGTCATTGTAGATTCAAGATCAACAGACAATATTATCTCAGAGGAAGTAGTAATGAAACTAAAAATGAAAAAGGTACCCCACACTAACCCCTACAAGGTAACATGGCTCAACAAAGGGCAGAGTGTTCTAGTGAATGAGCAAGTAACGGTGGATTTTTCCATTAGAGGGTATAAAGATAAGTTAGTTTGTGATTTTTTACCCATGGATTCATGCCATCTACTATTGGGCAGACCATGGCAGTATGACAGAAGTGCCATGTATGATGGGAAAGAGAATAGCATTTCCTTTGAGAAGGATGGGAAGACTTTCAAGTTGCAGTCACTATCAGAAGAAGAAGAGGGACAGTCAAAGACACCAAGTGTCATGTTGATTAGTGGGAAGGAGTTCCATAACAACCTACATCAAGGGGGTGAAGGATATGTGGTTATGTTACAACCTAAAGAAGAAGACAAGGCTGAAAAAATAGTCATACCTAGAGCAGTCCTAAAGTTGTTGGATCAGTTCAAGGACATTGTAAGTGATAGTGCACCTGCAACTCTACCACCAAAGAGAGTCATAAGTCATCAAATTGACTTCATACCTAGAGCCTCATTGCCTAACAAGGCAGCTTATAAGCTTACACCAGATCAGAATCTAGAGGTAGGTAGGCAAGTGCAAGAGTTGTTGGATCAAGGATTGATTCAAAAGAGCATCAGCCCATGTGCAGTACCAGTGGTCTTAGCAATCAAAAAAGGAGGTAAGTGGAGGTTATGCACTGATTCTAGAGCAATAAATAGGATCACCATTAGGTATAGGTTCCCTATTCCTAGAATTGAAGACTTAATGGATTGTCTTGGAGGAGCTCAATACTACACAAAGTTGGATCTCAAGAGTGGATACCATTAGATTAGAATTAAGAATGGTGATGAGTGGAAGACAGCATTTAAAACAAATGATGGGTTATATGAATGGAGAGTGATGCCATTTGGTCTCTCCAATGCCCCTAGCACATTCATGAGGCTCATGAATGAAGTGCTTAAAGACTTTATAGGGATATTTGTGGCGGTGTATCTTGATGACATCCTCATATTCAGCAAGATAGCAGAAGAGCATTTAAAACATGTGGAGTTGGTTCTTAGAAGGTTGCAAGAGGAGAAGTTGGCAATCAATTTAGAGAAGTGTGGGTTATTTAAGCAAGAGCTTGTATGTTTGGGTTTTGTAGTGTCCAAAGGATCATTGAAGATGGATCCAAGCAAGATGGAAGCTATCCTAAACTAGCCTACACCAACCATAGGGACTAAGGTAAGAAGTTTCCATGGTTTGGCTCAATTTTATAGAAAATTCATAAGGAACTTTAGTGGTATCTGTGCACCAGTCCTAGATACAATCAAGGGTGGTTTAAAGACTAAGTTTGTGTGGACTCAAGAAGCTGAGAAAGGGTTTGAGAAATTGAAACAAGAGGTGGAAACTCAACCTATTCTCTTATTGCCTAGTTTTGAAAAATTGTTCACTGTTGAATGTGATGCAAGTGGAGTGGCAGTAAGAGGAGTGCTAAGTCAAGAGGGCAAGCCTATAGCATTCTTTAGTGAGAAGCTCAATGAAGCAAAGAAGAGGTATTCAACTTATGACTTAGAACTTTATGCTTTGGTTCAGTCACTTAGGAAGTGGAGGCATTACGTTCTACCCAAGGAATTTGTAGTCTTTACCAACAATCAGGCACTTGGCTATATGAATACCCAAGAGAAGTTGAGCAATAGACACTTGAAGTGCATGGAATACATCCAAGCTCTTACCTTCACCATCAAGCACAAGAAGGGACAGCTAAACAAAGAAGCAGATGCATTGAGCGAGAGATTGTTGACAATGCAAGAGATACAGATCAAGAGCATTGGCATAGAGAGTTTCAAGGATCTCTATGGGGAAGATGAAGACTTTTCAGAGGTCTATAAGGTATGTTCTAACTTTGAGAACCATTTCCATAGCCAATACTTAGAGTATACATTGCAAAGTGGGTTATTGTTTAAAGGAAATCAGTTATGTGTTCCAAGAGGGTCAATGAGGGAAAATCTCATTCAAAAAAATCATAATGGAAGTCTTAGTGGACATTTTGGCATCAATAAGACTTTAGAACTAGTGCAAAGATTCTATTTCTGGCCTAAGTTGGAAAGAGATGTTAGAAAGTATGTGGAACAATGTGTTGTGTGTATGAAAGCTAAGGGAGGAGCTATTAATGCTGGTCTATATCAACCCCTACCCATTCCTAACAGACCATGGGAGTGTGAAAGCATGGATTTTGTGGTAGGCCTTCCTAAGACCAAGACTGGTTTTGACAGTGTCTATGTAGTACTGGACAGATTTAGAAAAATGAGTCATTTTATCCCTTGTAAAACTACTCATGATGCTAGTTACATAGCTCATCTCTTCTTCAAGGAAGTTGTAAGGATCCATGGATTTCCTTTTAGCATTGTTTCAGATAGGGATGTGAAGTTCATGAGTCACTTTTGGAAGACTCTATGGAGTAGATTGGGTACCAACCTGTCATTTGGATCAGCTTACCATCCTCAAACCGATGGTCAAACAGAGGTGGTTAACAAGGTGCTAGGTAACCTTCTAAGGTGCCTAACTAAGGAGTATGGATAGACATGGGATATGGTTATCTCACAATCTGAGTTTGCTTACAATGATAGTGTGAACTGGACCACAGGGAAGAGTCCTTTTGAAGTTGTGTATGGGATGCACCCAAGAGGCTTATGTGAGCTCAGAGATCTTGGAGCTATGGAACATAGAAGTGGTCATGTAGAAGACTTCAGTCAAACCATGAAAGAGATTTAGGAGCAGGTAAAGAAGACAGTCACCGAGGATACACAAAAGTTGAAAGAGAAGGCAGATTTGTCAAGGAAAGATGTACAATTTGCAGTAGGATACTATGTCATGGTCCACCTCAACAAATCAAGGTTACAGAAGGGTACATCAACCAAGTTGTAGATGAAGAGAGTGGGTCCATGCAAGGTATTAGCCAAGTATGGGCAGAATGCATACAAGGTGGAGTGAAGTGCAAGATACTTGGTAAAGTATGCAAGGTCATTGTAGATTCAGGATCAACAGACAATATTATCTTAGAAGAAGAATAACACAGAGGAGATAAAGGCTATATTATATTATTTTTATCAACAAAATTTACAATATAATGCATGGCCTGAGGCTCAGAATTGAACATGAGGCTCTCTCAAGAAAAACCCAAAAGAAGTAGCAAGTAAAAAGAAGCAAAAGGGAGGAAATGAGCAGAAAAATAGTAAACTTCAACCTCCAGCCGTCGATGATGATACAAAAGGGGCTCCTTATCGGGTTCCTCTTTTTCTCCTTTTTCTTCTTCTTTTCTTATTTCCATCTAACGAGTCACAAACAAGGGAAAAACACACAATGCACATGGGTTGCGTAGTGCAAACCTAGGGTCTACTCACCAAAAATTTGCACCCAGAAGCTGAAGTGTTTTGTCTAGGTGATCCCCAGAACCTGATCCACATTGTACTCTTGTAGGAGAAAAGTGGTTGCTGGTTGAGAAGAGAAACAGTGCATCTCAATATCCATGGTGCGAAAATCAGTAAGAAAGTGCAACCAAGGTATGTCTACTTCAAATTCCACATGCCTGTGGAGGTCCATAGTGCTTGGGATACCAATTCCAAGGATGGCCACTCACACTATCTCGCTAAGGCCTTCCATTAGAGAAGTGTCAAACATCTTTTGGCATAGCTCAATTATCATGGGCTTGGCCACATTCAAGTCCAGCAATGAGGCCATGAACCAGGAAAGCACGTTGTAGTTGCTCTAAAGCTAGTTCTTGTCAATAATGAAGTTCACACCAACTACCCACTTGAATGCTACCATGACGAGGGGGTCACAATTCTTCACCAAACACTTGATTCGGTCAACAGTGACCTCTCTCGCAAAGCAGTTTTGTGGTCTCTGAGGAAGGAACCGAATAGGGGTACCTAGACTAGTAGACATTCTGATGAAATAGTGAATTATGGTGAAAAGAGAATAAGTGGAAGGCAGGTAACTTAGGGGACTATATGTTCAAATGAATGTTGCAAAAGGTGGCATACTTATATATAGAAAACGCCAACTGACAAACTCAACCAATGGGATGTCTATTTTTGGCCAGACAGCAACAAAGAATTTTAAGATAGAACGAAGCAAGGTGGATAAATCATATGGAGGATCTGATGGAATGCCCTAAGAAATAAATTTGGGCATTGGGATTAAATTCTCTCAAACGCCGATGGTTGACATGTGTCCTTCACCATCATCAATGCCAACCAGTTCACTAGTGGGAAAAGACATGGATTAATATGCTTAAACTCTAAAAAATTAATGGGAACATCTTTTCAAGAGTACCTTATGTCACCTTATCACATTCCATATGACAAAAAGCACACTTTTTGATGCAATAAATTTAGTTGTAAAAGTGGCAGCGAGAAGAATGTACTAATTCTATTCTCAAAATTTTCTCAACATTCCCAAGGGATACAAATCTCATATTCACACATATCACCCTGGTGGCAGCATTTAATGGGCCATCAATAGTGGCATAGTCTTAATTGCATGCACAAGTTAGAGAATTAATTACACTCAAAAGTAGTTTTTTCTAAAGAAGCATAAGGCAAGTGGTTTTTATTACTAGAGAAGCTCTCTACAACTCTCTCATACAATCATGGTGGAAGCATCTACCTCTGGTAGGTAGGTTGAAGTTCCAAGAAAAATACTTGGCTACACCGATGTATTTGGGCACTACTCTTTTTCCAATGTCCCAGCACCAAAAGAACGACCATTTGAATGCTGTAAAAAAGTTCAACTCGATAAACACATCCAAAGAGAGGCAATTCAAGACATTACTAACAATGTTTTCAACCCTCGGTTATCCACCAATCCTAAAAATCATAGGGAACCTACATTTCAAAGGATGCTAGAGCATGAGCCATCATAGGGTTTTGCATTTCAGCTCTGGAACAGTGGTCTACCATAGTTTGTGCTACCTATTATGCACCCATGGCCAGAGCTGGTTAACATGTGTGCAAAGAGGTTTAACAAAAATACATAGGCCATTGAGGCTTGTGGGATCAAGAGTGCCATTTTCTCTAAAGAGATACAAGATATGTGTTGTATCCCTACAAGCTGGGGTGCCAATATTTTTCAAGGAAGAGAAAATAGATGCCTTGGGAGAAGATATATTCAAGCAAACAAGTTTCTATGAGGATGATACAAAGGAAAGGCTACAGAGAGGATAGATTAGTTGGCCTCTTTCGCGTAAGAAATTTAAGAAGGATACAAAGTATGTATTCTCAATGTTGGCCTGGGTTTTTAGGCTCGATGATGATGAAGAGGTTAACCCTTTCCAGTTTTCCCTAGGCTTTGCACTCAAAAGAGAAAGGTTCCAAAGGCGTTATGATTTTGCTGAGGTAATAGCCAAGAATGTGAAGTTGTAGTTGAAGAACTACAATGTTGAGTCCAAATTCAAGTATACTTTCGACCTGGTTCATTTGTTATTACATCTTTTGAGTGGCTAGGGAGGAATGTACCGGTGTCTAGGATAGATGAAAGGGGTTGTCTCCAACCAATTTCTGTATGGACCCCTATACTTTCAAGAATAATAGATTTTTATCAATTTTCTGATTATTTTCTGAGGCCAATGCTCCAAGATTTGTTGCCTCTCCCCATTGTCCATTTCTCTCTGGAGGTTATAGAATGGATGGAGCATCCACCTATCCCATTGGATTATTTGTTGGGTGAGTATTTCACGTTTGTCAGGTTTCATGGCTTTCCCGAGGAGGTTTTTTGACTCCCCATATTTGTAATAGATCGAACCTTTGCATTGGAAGCATGCCAACAAGTATCCATTGTTGACAGGATTTATAGTGTTGAGAAGAATAAAGAAAATCTTTTTTATCATCCACTTGTGATTACAAAGAGTCAGGTGATACAGGCTAAGCGAAAAAGCTGAGGATGAGATCACAAATTTACTGGTGACTCTGGGTTTGGTCCTCGTTTGTGACAACTGGAATTATAACCCAAACAAGTGTTTTAATTTGAGGCACGAGGATAGGGAATACTTCCAAAGAAGGAGAAATCCTAGTCATGAGATTGTGGAAATATACATTGACCTAGCCCACATTCTAGAAGAGTGGCAAAAATGGCTAAGTTTATGAGCCCCAGGCACAATATCAGAGGAATCTCCCAATGGGAAAATCTCTCAATGCACAGCTGAGGCATAAGGGATGATCAAAAAGAAATAAGATAAACTTTTGTAGGTTCCAACAAGAGATGAGAAATCTAGGTTCCTTGTTTAGTAGTTTTCAACTTGATGAGGAATTTGAGCATATATATGACAAAGAGGTTGATTCCAACAACAACAATCTCGAGATAAGCCATGAAATTGACAAGGAACAAGTTCCACTCCTAGTTCCTAGACCTCAAGAATGTGACATCCAAAGAGATTTGGGGCAAGGGGGTCCACAAGTTTCGTCTACCTCCCACGCCTGAAGTAAAGGAAAAGTGACCGCTGAAGGTCAAATGTAGGAGGACTCTCCAACAAGAGGATCATAACGTATTGGTTCTTATCATCCAAAGTGAATGAGGATCCAAGAGCTGGGTTCCCCTAACATACTATTCTAATAGGAGGAAGAAGTAGAGTCTTCCCTACAAAATGTTTCATCCACTGTGGCTCGGGTAAGTTTCACTCCTCCTCTTCTTCCTATTTCTACATCTTTGTTCAATCCCCTACCTCCTCCTATCAAATGGAATCCTCCATCTTTGGTTCCTGAACTAGTAATGTTGAATGAACCCCCTGCCATTGTCAATGAACCTGTTGAAACCATCTTGTGTGTCGAAGGAGCATCATCTACCATACCCTCCATTATGTCATTAGTCACCTTGTCAAAGGCCCCCATTGGAACTACTAAAGTTACTGCCTTTCCCATTAATCCCATCCCATCTACTTTTGGGAAGGCACCTCTCCATCAGCCTTTTTCCTATGTTTACCCCTACTATTTCTTCCCCTACTCCATTTGATGTCCCGCCTTTTTCCATGATCATGATACCCTTTGCATCCCCCCATGCTCATACATCTGAACTTTCCCCTACCACCACTCTTTTTGGGCTTCCCCTTGGCACTCCCATTGTAGCTAAAAGTGTTGATGTCCCTTAGACTCTTCAGGGTCATTTTGATGCTACCAAATAGGCCCGAAAGGATAGGAAGTAGAAAATCTTGTCAAAAAGTGTTGACAAGCTCGCCACCAAGAGGATCGAAGCCTGTTTTAATGAAGAGGAGAACATTCTACTTATTACCACCATGAAGCCACTCATTTCCAAGCCCAAAGGATAGATCTAGATGGAATATTATGACATTCATGTTGTGGGTCTAGACTTGAGTGAAACTCGCCCATGCAATAAGATGGTCCTAGCCAAAGCCATGCAGAGGGTGGTATATGTTGACTATGAAAGGTTGGACAGGAAATTAAGGAAGCGCGAGGTTGAGTTGGAAAATGTAAAAGGAATAGTGACTAGACTATAGAATGAAGTCTGAGCCAAGGAGGCTAAGGTAACCCGAGTAATGAAAATTCAAGGCCAACAAGGAGATGTGTCTAGGTTGCTTGTAGATGCTCATAATGAACAAGTTTAGCTTTGTACTAAAATTGAAAACTTAAAGAGAGAGTTAAGTGATGTTTGATCCTGAAATACCAATGATCTTCAGAGAACCCAGATAGAGGCAGAAGAATCAAGACAAGATGTCAGAAGACTAAGCTCTAAGTTGGAAAATGTTCTTTGGGAGAAGGGTCAAATAGAAGAAAACACCAGGGCAAGAGAAGCTCAATTTAACCAGGAGTTAACTGTTGCAAGAGGATCTAGGCCCTCCCTATAATGAGAAAGTTGATAGCTATGCATTATGAGCATATAGTGACTGGTGTGTGTATTTTGGGACCTACCTTGTAATCTCTAAGGGATGTTCAGGAACTAAATGCCAAGGTTGGTCTAATGTTTGATCACTTCATGAAAAAAATATTTACCCCAAGTGGAAAATTCCCAAAGTTTTATCTCCAAATTAAGCATCACCATTGATTAGGTTCTTGAAAGAGTGAGAATTCCCAACCGGCAGATCACCTCCGTCAAATCCAATGAGATCATCAAATTTCACGTGGTTGTGGAAAAATGTAAGGATTACCAAATGGTGTTGAATAAACGGGTCATTGAGATCAAGAAGGACTTCGCCGTCTTGGTTGGTTTTAGGTTGCCTCCTCTTCTTTCACCAAATGAAGATGCACTAACAATAGAGCAATCAATGATGTAATCCGACACAAAATCCAAACCAACATAACTTCCAAGCTCGAGTACCACACCCATGATGGATGATGTTGAGCGCGATATCTACCCTCTTTCTTGGCTCTATTATCACCTAGGTGTGATTTCTTTCAGATGGGGGATCATCTCTTTTAAGGATATTTTCGATCTCGAGCAAGCATATAGGAAGATTTGGACCCTTTTTTTACCAACCGATGTGGATTGGGAGGCTCAGCATAATGCTTTCATCAAACTCCAAGAAAAACTAAAGGCCTAGGTTTGTATCTTCACAAAGTGAAGACCCCTGTGAGTCGCCAGAACTGTGAAGTACTTTTTTTTCCTCAATCCTTTTGATTTTTTGGCTTGCATAAATTTCTTCAGCTTTGGGTGCACTCGTGCTCAAATAGAATCATTAAAAAGATACATAATGTGCCACGTGGTGGCTATGTAGCTTTCATATTTTTCCTTCTTTTCGGGAGAGAGTTCAGGACACATGTTGACTTGTCGGACATTTTCTTGGGAGCTATATTCATAAGCTCGAGAGTTTCCACATTGCTAACACATCATCTTTTTTCTGTGGACTATTTGCACCTCCTACAGAGCAATCTAATTGAGGAGTTCATCAAAGTTAGCTGGCCCTTTCTTTTCTTTTTATCAGCTTTTGGGATGGAATTTTTGAGACAATTCCTAGAAGTGATGTGATTGGTCAACTAGGCATTTTTCTAGGCTATTGTTTTTAGGATTTGATCATTTGTGAGCCTCTATCTTTGCTAAAATATCTAAATGATATTAATGCAATAGCTAAGAATTGATGTGCAAAGATTGTTGCAACCTAACCAAAGATCTATGACTAGATCGTGTGCTATTAATTGTCAACACCTGGTGGCAATTACTTATGGGCTAAGGCAACGTGTATCTTTTGTTCTAGCTATATAAGGAGGGCAATGACACAAAAGAAAGAGGATTTTTCCAAGTGATATTTTCTTTGTTAAGAAAAGTTTCTTTAGATTTCTTAGGGTTTTAGAGTTATTTTCAAAAGCAAGTTGTAGAACTACTTTACTTTGGCATGTTATATATATTAAGGTTTAAACTATTATCAGACTGGCATCCGACCTCTATTTCAAAGTTCATTTGATATTTAAAAGCATGAACTATTGAGGAGAAATTGTTGAGATTGTGCATGTATGGCCTTTTTCAAGTTTTCTTTCTTTATATTATCATTCTGAATGAAACACTGTCTTGCAAGCTATATCTGGGTAGTTCAAGTAGCGTATTTCTATGTTTTATGCTCATATGGTAGAGTAGTGACTTAATAAAACTAGACTATGTCATTGGACTTCTCTATTTTTTATGAAATTTGTTATTTTGTTGTGCTATGATGTACTAGGAGGAAGAGTTCATGTGATTTCTAAGATATCGTTTTGTTACCCATAGGAAATCTTTATGTTTGATCAAACCTTAATGAACACTACCTGCAGAAATATTTGAAAGTCTGCACTATGCTTGAAGTTAGCCTTTGTTGTTCATTCTGTTTCCAACAATGATGGGTTGTGGTGTTCTATGTCTATTTATATCAATCATAGGAATGACTTGGGTTTGAAATGTTGTAAAATATTTGGTGCATCACCTTTTATGTTTTATGTTTTCATTTCCTTCTCCCCTTATCTCAAAACCCCAAAGAAGAGTTAGCTTTCTATAGAAAACCTAGAGGTATTCAGTGAGATGCAATTTGTCCCCCACTCGCTAAATTTTCCATAAGACTATCGCAGAGGCACAAGCTTTGATCATCAACACAACTAAAAGTAATATTTAGGAAGGGGCCCAAACATTAAAAAATAATTATACAAGGAGAAGTTCCTATGGATGACCACCAAAAATAATGGGATAATTGAGAGAAAAGAGTTGAAATATAGAGAAAAAATTATCTCTCCAATCTTTAAAATGTAATGACTATTCTTTACAAGCCCTATCTCTGAAAAAATAAATGAATGAAAGACTCACAATCAAGAAACCGTGAAGACTTGTTAATATTTTGACTACCCATTTTTGCAACCTAATGGCTTGACACTTTTTACCATGACTTTGGGATATTTTTAGAGTTGATCTAATTGGATCCTAACATTTTAGAGCAATCAAGCTATCAAATTGCTATCACAAGAATGGACATGACTATCCACACCACTTTTAAGAACACACATTCATGATCTTTTTTGTTATCCTATCTCAAATATTAAACTTTCATAAAGTTTAGAATATTTCAATAATTGTAATGATAATTTCCATCTCCTATGCAATAGTAGGACTAGGTCTTGGCATGGAAAAATTAGTTATTATTTTTGTCCCATTCTCTTTTAGGTTTATTAAAAAATGTTCTGATGGATAAGCTTATTCTTGTCCAATCTATATGACTAGGTTAGATGTAATAAATTTAGATAGATATTCAAGATTGGAAAGGTTCTTGAATATTAGTTCAATGAAAGAGAATAAACAAAACCTATACATCCTCCATCGAATACCATATTTTCTTAAAAACTATAGCTATTGAAAATTACAAAAAAAATAACAATCTTATTCAAAAGAGTAAAAATAAATTACAGATTGGTAATACTGAATATAGATTTTTTTGGTTTCATAATTACAATACATACATGATAAAATATAAATTATTGTATGCATAAATAATCCTAATTTCTAATGTTGAATATGGTTTGTATGGGTCCCATGATAGCTTCACAGTTGTTTTCAAGCATCCCAAATTTATAATGTTCCTCTCTTTATGGGTTTAAAAAATATTATGGAGCTTTCCCTGGATGCACATCCAAAAGTGAGTAGAAAACTTACCTTGTCACATAGATATGAACCCAAGAGAAGGCTGAATACAAGAACTAAAAAGAATGAATTTAGTCCAATGGATAACCAATAAAAAAATTAGTCAACATGGTAAAAATTGATGACCAAGTATGCCACCACCCAATATATTTATCATAATCAACACACAATATTTACACCATTATTTGATCATTATTAGAAGCTATCTAACCAAATGATCATGTTAATTAAGCCTTTAGAAAAGGAATTTTATATTTCTCTTAGAATTGTGGTAAGCCAATTTTATCAACATCCAAGAATTATGAAAATATATTATATCCTATTTTATTGACCTAACTAATATTCATCCCACCTAAGAAGGTTTTGTAGAAGGGAATAGGTGCAGTTCAATTAACCTTTAGAGATAATTAAATAAGAAATTTTGAGGTACGAAAGACTTTTGGATGGGTAGCTATGATGTAAGAAACCCCAGCCTTCTAGTTTTGTTTGGGAAAGAATTTCTAGATTTCTCAAACTTTGGAAGCACCATCTACAATATCCACCACCAAATGAGCTCCAAGAATACCTACAAAAGTATGAAGTAATTTTACTACAAGAGAAATTTAGTAAAATTCTAAACTAATGTAGATACAAATTGAATATAAGAATACTTTCCTCTAAACACTTTTTAGAATAAGCTAAAAACTAGATAAAATGTCAAAATATGTATATCTTTTATAGAAAAATGTTGCAAAAATATTTCAAACAATAGAGTATCTAATGAAAGGATTTACTATGCATCAAGAAATTATAATTTTATAGGCACTATCACAAGGGACTAAATAATTATGTCACAAAGTGTTACCAACCATTATTTATAATATTATTATAATAAATCTAACCAAAAATCTTTAGTTCCATTATAAAAATCCAACATCTTGACCATAAAGCATGGCCTATATAAATTGTTCCAAATTACCAATTAAAATAAAAATCGATGTAGTCACTTTATGTAATGAAAAACCCAAATCTTACCTTTAAAAATACTATTGTTGAGATTGTATCTTACAAGCATGTATAAATAAAAATGGAAAATATTAGATATTTATAAGTGGACTATGTCACTTCATTAAAAAAAATCTTATGACACTCAAATTTCATGAAGTCCTATGTTGGCTAAAACAGGCCTACAAAGTTCTTAAGTTTAGTCGCTGTCCTTAATTAGCACACATGTTGAATAGAGATGAAAGCTAGACAAATAAAACAATCTCATCTCCTAGCAAACCATTATCAACTCAAGTAAAACAATATCCACATCATAGAAAGCTTGGTTGGTTCTCCAAGGTATTTGTGACATATCATTTCCTTATCCATACTCTATTATTGTCATAGAATGAGGTTTGGAAAGGGTATGTGCAGGATCATGATGGGCCAAAAAGTGGCAATATGTAAGTGATATGATGGCCCATGTGGCCAATGACTTTTTTTTAACCCAAATTTGATGAAACAAAAATGGTTTTTAAAGGAGATCCTCAGCTTTCCACCAATATAAATTATACTTTACTTTGAATTTAATAAATAATTATTATTATTATTTTATTTGAATTACGACTAAAGTCCTAATTGATAGGTTGATTGAAAAATATCTATAGCTTTCAAACAGTATCACATTTTTTGAATCCAAAATATGTGTCACATTCTATGCTTCCTATACTATAGGATTAAAAAAAGAAAAAATAAATTTCATGAAGTTTTGACCAAGTTCGTGGTCGCATATAACAGCATTTTTATATATTTTTAAAAACTTGCAATAAAAATTCATAATTAATTATTTACTTGAAAAAATTACAAAAAAATATGCATCACATCTGGACATGAGTCCTCTACTTATATCTAAAATCTTATAAAAAATATTATCATTTTATTGTGGTTAGGGTGGTTAGATTTATACCTACTTATTTTTTTCCCTGAAATTTAAGTACTACCGTGATTGAACTTTCAAGTTTTCACTCAAATAGATTTTGTGTTTTTTTTTAAAAAACCTAGTATTTTATAAACTACATTCAATTTGATATAGATTCTATTCTTACATATTTTTTAAATAATATAGATAACTTATTCAAATTACATCAAGTTGCCTAACTCTGATTTTTTCTAATTTTTTTGCCACTTAAGGGTCTGTTTTTTCCATGATGATCATGCACATACCCGAAAATGTTATTGAACATTCTTTATGGAAAAATCTTTTTCTAGGCTATAATCTAGTCTACACAAGTGATTCCAGATTTATCATATTATCATGTAGAACACTTTGAAATCAAAACCTAAAAAAAAAACCTATGAAGAAAGCTTCCATGTTTGGTGTAGAAATAATGGCTTTCTTCTATTTTCTTTGTGAATGCTTTAGGTATGCAACATTTAGAGAGAATGTACCTAGAAACATCTTGACATGTTTTTTTTTTATGATCCTTACTAGTTGATTGACTTTAACAACACATGGATTGTAGTTCCTATGGTGGGAGAATACTAGGTTAGAGCTTTCCAAGCCTTTTTTCTCTTAATTTTCTTGAACTACCAATTTCCAAAAGCTAAACCTAAGGCTTGAAGTTTGACCCTTCGTACATAAAAACCTACTCTCATAAAATATTTTGCAGGTATACTATCAACCCTTTTTTTTTTGGCATTGAAGATAGGTTTCTAAGAAGTGGGAAAATAATAGAATTATCAGTAATGAATATGGTGTGCATATTCCCCTTCTTGGGTTGTATTAAGTTAACCTATTCAGGATATTTTGGATAACTGCCTTCGTGGTCTCAACTAACAATATTGCCATTTTTTCTTATATCTTTCAATGATGTTCTTGGACTTCTGGGTGTTGTTAAGTTTTGGCCATTAGCAATGTAATTCCCAATGGGAATGTATATTATAAATA
>VDFB02374669.1:0-19990 GCA_007258455.2 Sequoia sempervirens | reverse complement strand
CTACATAATAAATCAACTCTTTATTTTGGAATTTAGTTTACTCATTTGAGCCCAAACATATATATAATATAAAAATTATTGAAAAGAGGTGATCAAGTACCAAATTGATCAAGAACCACAATGTCAAGAAAGACCTTTGCATTTCTCAAAGACACCTATATGTTATTGCAATTCTTGTGTAGTTGTTGCTAACTCCTGACAATCTAATTTATGCTAACTTAAAAATTCTACTAATATGCATAGGTGCTTCTCCATGTCAAAAACCCATAAGAATCATGGAATTTATTATGTTGAAATGGTCTTTTGGCATCATTCCTGCAAGGAATGTATCGGCTACTTCTGGTCTTTAAAACCCTATAATGGTTAAAGTAGTGGTTGTTTGTATGTGAGCTTATTTACTATTATGGATTTGTTTGTAAACATCATCTCATCATACACAAATGGACTCACAAGTAGTATTTCATATACTTCTAGTGGCACAATGTCACAAGTAATTATTGCTTACATGGGTTTAATTGCATAATTGAAAGTATAATGACATCTTACCTAAATATTCTTATCGCAGCAATCCCAAAGAGTAAGCTTTTGGATGTGCTTTAGTGGAAAGACCTAAGTACTTGACTATACCTTGTGAAATGACATTCTTTTAGTTTTTTCTATTGATGATAGTATGGAATAGTTGTCTATTGACCTAGAAATTAATGTGGAATATATGCCCAATTTCTTGTAAATATATTCTCATGTTGACAACATTGTGGCTCTAAATAGATCTCCTCAACTTTATAGGATTTGATGTAGCTTGTGCAACTAGAGATTGTTGCACTCAAAATTTAGCATCATTGTGTAAATTAGTAGGAAGGTAATGGCACCCCTATCACCTTATTGCTTCTTCTTTCTCTTATCCTTTCTTGAAGTAGACAATTTGGATTTTTTAGCATTTGATGCAAATAAACTACAATTTTATGACAACTTCTATCTAAGAAATTTTTTCTTTTGCATAGAGGGATTTGTTTCCTACATATGCATTTTTTTTTGCAAGAAAATATTTTTCTTGAGCATGGACTTAGCTTCACTCTTTGAATGTGCTAGGAATTCCTTTCATTAATGTACTAAAGTCAATAACTCATTTGACACAAATGTAAGATGATACTAATTTAAGTGGTATTTTGTACACTATACTACTCCAAGAGATTTCCACATAACTTGCATAGAATAATCAAGGATCTACTTCAGTATACTCTTCAACTATTTTATTATTATATTATTACAACTATTAAAATATTCCTCCTATTGACAAAAGAATTTTAATTTAATTTATATTGAAGGCACTGAATATTTACCATGATGAAATGATAGAAGTGGACATCTTTATTTTCTGCAGTGACCCACGTATATACCAAACCTAACTATCCAACATCGCCGCATCAATATTAGCTTCAAAATATCCAAATTGACTTGTACTTTAAAAAGCATTATTATTGTGCAAGAACATGTTCCAAGATTTGTAACCATATACAAGAGGCAAGAACAAATGTTACCCCATAAAGATAAAGTTAGTTAATACTAAATAAAGTCTACATTAACAATACAATATTAGATCAAGAAGGTGTTGGAAACTATGGATAATGACCACATTGTTGTGGGAAAATATCCTCATGCAAGGTTAAAAGGGAATTTGATAATGTGTGTTTTTTAATTAAGTTTTCTCTATCGAAAAATAAAAAGGCATTCTATTTTCATCGTATCCTTCTTTTGAGCTCTCTAATAAAATTTGGTTTCAAACCACCTTAACTGTCTCTGTTTTTTTTTCCCTTTTTGATTAGTTTTGAATTTATTCCTGCTCCGATTAAAAGAAATTGCTGATCTTTGCTATGTTTTTTCTCTCTTATAAGACAAGTTTTGGTCGCCCCTTTTTTAACAGTTTTATTATTGTGTCCAGTCCCTTTCCACGTATTGTAGTTCACAGCTTAATCAAAACAACCCAATTTTAGAGAGGAGAATTTATCAAATTCAAATACCTCAAAGCGTGTCTGGAAGGGAAAAACAACTGTCATTGAGTAGTGTTAACAGAAGGCCATGAAGAGAAAGTCAATGAACGTGGAGAGGGGAAATAAATCTTCCTTTCTCTTTTTTATATGGAAGAAAAGAGTAGTTGGTCCAGATGTCTATCCAATAATTTAATGCTGTTAGAATAATATCCACCAATTCCATTGCCAAATCGGATCAAACCTTCGTTGATAAGCATGGTATGTCAGAGTCCGAATATTTGCCTCATTTCTAAGATTTCTTCTCAATGAGAAGGATGGAGTGTGAGAATGAGAAAGACCCGCCGTAAGATTGTGGTATTTATCAGGAACAATATCCATGGGTGCTTATCAAAGCTGGGTAGGTTTTATATTATTGCTGCAAGTAGCAATTATAATAAGCATAGAAATATGTGTATGTATAATCTTTTATATCTTATCTTCATAGGTTTAACAATTATTTTAATTTTTTAATGCGTGTGTTTGATTTTGAGGAATGATATACTATTTGGAAACTCATTTGTTTATTATTGATCATCAAATATTTTAGGAGAGGGAGTTGGTAATTATTGTTTAGAAATTTAAATAGTAAATAAGTATTTTATTTGTATTTTGATGTAGATATGATTTTGTCTAATGTTTCAAAATATTTTGTTATTGTTGTAAAAAATTAGGACTTGTTAATTGAATGGATCAAAATATATATAAAATGTGTTTTTCTTCAATAATCGGTTTTCTAATTGTTGAATCAATCACAAGTTGATTTATGCTAGACTCACAAACTTAATCTTGCTAATTTTTAAAAATTTGCCTTCAATTCAGCTTGAAACTCTTAACCTGATCTTCACATGAAAATTTTATTTGCAGGTTCAAGGCTTGTGCATGCCAAGAATAATTATTTTTTTGTCAAACCTTTATAAGGACGTTGAGTCAACAATTATTGGACAAGATCAAAGACAACAAACAATCATGTAATACTCACTTAGGATGCTAATGTAATGTTCATATCAACAAGAGATTCTTTATTGGCTCGTGACGTGCACTAGAAGATGTTCACCTCTTGTGTTCACTTAATTACTCTTAAGTATTTTAAATGAATTAGGAATATTATTTCTTATAATTCCAAAAGTGCAAGTAATTTTAGGTGAAAGTTTAAATCTATGTCACCTTTTTATAAATGAAGTGACCAACACTAATCTAACATTTTAACTTGGATAATCTGAAAGTGATATATATAAACTAGTGGAACATAAATGTTAAGTGTAGTTTATTATTGGATATATTATAAATATCTGAATAAATTTTTTTATAAAATGAAGTTAATTTGAAATATTTTTATATATTAACTTTTTGTATTTCTTTGAATTTTCTTGTATTCAAAATCCAAAATTTTAGCATATGGGTATGTGCAGGATCATCATGGAAAAAACAAGCACTTAAGTGGCAAAAAATTTTAAAAAATCAGAATTAGGCAACTTGATGTAAAAATTTGAATAAGTTATCTATATTATTTCAAAAATATGTAAGAATAGAATTTGTAGCAAATTGAATGCAGTTTCTAAACTACTAGGTTTTTTTTTAAATCTATTTGGTGAAAATTTGAAATTTCAATGTAAAGATTTCTTAAATCTCTGTGGAAAAAAAGAAGTAGGTGTCTATCTAACCACCCTAACCACAATAAAATGATAATTATTTTTATAAGATTTTAGATATAAGTAGATGACTCATGTCCTGATGATGCATTTTTGTAATTTTTTCCAATTAAATAATTAATTATTAATTTTTATTACAACTTTAAAAAAATATAAAAACTGTGACGCCCACCTTAACTTGGTCAAAACTTCATGAATTATTTTTTTTAATCTTATATTATGTGAAGCATAGAATGTGATGCATGTTTTGATTCAAAAATGTGATACCGTTTGAAAGCTATAGATATTTTTCAATCGGCCTATCAATCAGGACTTTAGTCATAATTCAAATAGAAAATGAATAATAATTATTTATTAAATTCAAAGTAAAGCATAATTTATATTGGTGGAAAGATGAGAATCTCCTTTAAAAACCCTTTTCGTTTCATCAATTTTGGGTAAAAACATAGTCATCAGCCTCATACCCTACACATACCCATCATATCGCCACTTTTTGGCCCATCATGATCCTGCACATACCCATATGTATTTTTTTTAATAAATTTATATTTTAAACAAATATTTAAAAACTCATGTACTAAAAACATAACTATTTTGAGGGGCCTTCATATTTTCTCTTCACTATTTAATTGAGTAGAAAATAATTATATCATTTCGATGTGGACTATGTCCTCTAATGCATCATATTCATTTAAAATAATAATAAAAATTATATTGAGGTGCTAATAACCTACTTCTAGTGAAAACGAAAAGAAAATATAAATAATAATAAAAAATATTAAAATTATATTTCTGAAAACATGCTAGAAGATTTGTAAACATTAGAGTTCTTGTAATCATCATGAAAGAAGCCATAATTAGCAAAGCATGTAAATAAAAATATTAATGATAATATTGAAAAATAAATAGAATACCCTCAATAGGATGTGTCATAATGTTGTAGTGATCATGTAGATTATAGAATCTGAACCTAACAAATGAATGCTAACCTTTCTTGAGAGTAAATCCTATATCCTACACTCTGATGAATCTTCTATTTTTGAATAGTTAGATTATCCTTCTGTTACAATTGAAATACAAAACTAAACAACATTACAAGTTTACAACTTTAAATGTTATAATGTTACAAACTAGTGAAAATATCTTGTAGTAGGAGACACATTAAGATTTAATACTAACAAAATATAAAAATATAGATTACAAAGAACCTATGGTAATTTGTTGAAGATCTTGGTCATAGTGTAACTAAATCATTTTGTATCATACTCTATTGTACTTTAATTTTTAAGTAATCATATTTTTTATTTGTAGCTAATAATTTTTTGGATTTTATTGTGTAATTTTTTTTGTTACCAACATTTTGGATCAAACTCCATGATCCATCATCAGGGTATGAAAGCAATAGAATAGAATGATAGTACGTTAGATGAGCAATGTGTCTAAATAGATGGAGGGAATTATGACACAAGAACCTAGAAACTAGAAGAGATTGATGTGAAGGATGTCTATGATGAAAGGAGAGAAAATAAGGGTAGGGCTAATGCCAAAAATATGAGAAGGGAAAAAAGAAGCAAGCTTAAAATTTAGAAACCTAGACAAAATAAAATGGACACAAGGGAAACTATATCAATCAACTAAAAATTATGGAAATAAATAGGTCAAAGCATATCTTGAAATATAATAATGTATAGGAAAGAGAGAACTTATTCAAAAAAAACATTTCTCTATATTTCAAAAATTATGGCTATCATAGAGGTAGAAATACCAAAAAAGGTTTTGACTGAGGAAAGCCCCAGGTCAAAAAAACCAAAAATATTTTCTTTTCTTCTTTGTGTGCAAGTTTTCATTGGATGAGAATTTTTTTCTTGGTGATATATTTTCTCTCTCCTTGTGTTCGTTTCTCTTCTTTCTATTAAAATTATCTTTTAAAGTAATTATTTTTATTAGAGTTCTATCACTTTGAATATTTTATGTTTTTTGTTATCTCTTTATTTCTTTTTTGTTCAAACGTGAACTTGTTTTATGTCATATGATACTTTATGGTTGTGTCTATGTCAAACCCCACCATGTAGTGCAAACAATAAGTATCGTACAACAATAATTATTGTACAACATAATAGGTATTGTACAACACAAAAAAGTTCTTGTTTGAACAAAAAAGAAATATAGAGATCACAACAAACATAAAAGATTGAAAATGGCTGAAAACTACTAAAACAATAGGTATCTTAGCTCCTAATTTCTCTGGATTCCATTGTCGAAAAGTCAAAAATAAATTATGTGAGTGAGTTTCTATGGCTTGACAACTTTGATGAAAACTTTGAAAACTTTGTAAATTGTTCTTTTGATCCAATTTTAGTCCTTCTTCACCTATAAATTTGCACATACAAAGAGAGAGAAAAATGTTTGTTTTTGGGTGAATAGGGGTTTTCCTTCGTCAAACCCTAGTTTGGTAATGAAACCTTGATGATAAAATAATGATAAAAAATGAAAGCAACTTGATGAATGAACAATGCTATGTCACAACACACCAAACCCTTAATGGCTTCCCTTAGAGGACTGAAGTCTAACACATCTATCTAAGGATTGGATCTTTCTTGAATTAGCTTGAATGATTGCTTGAATTGACACTTGAATGCTTGCTTAAATGCTTGAAATCTATATCACAATGTTAGCTCCAAAACATAATATGAACATAGATGAATCTTGACATGATGATATGATCTGCATTGCTACTGTAGATGCTTGAAAAATATTCTCTTCAATGCTCTTGACAATAATATTTTCTCTTGTGAAATTTGAACTATGTGTGTTAGGTTTGAATTGATAAAATAACTATGTATTTATAGGTGTTTATCTAGTTTCTTGAAAATTAGATTCCACAAGCCAAGATTTGAAACTTGAATTTGAATCATTAATATTCCACCAAAAACATATTAAAAATTAGGTCTTAGCACTTAAGGAGGACCCATTTTCTCTTGGGCGAATGGGTCTTAGGACCTAAATACAGGACACATAATTTCAAAGATTTTTAATTTAATGATAGAAATTGTTTAATATAAGTTTCCCTTTCAGAAAATGGGAATAATAAGACTTAGAGATGCATAATTTAGCCAATTAGAAGCTTAATTAAGTCCAATTAATTAAGGGGATGAAAACATAGTGTGAAAATGTAGAGTACATTTTTCTACACTACACACTTATATATATTGATAATATTTTTTAGTTTGAGAGACAATACATTAGTCTCATGGAATTGTATGATATTTTATATGCCCTCATGGCCTTACTGAGATCAATATATATAAATATTTTTATATTTATTGGTAGCTTAAATGGTTTAAAATGTATCATATTTTAATTTTCTCTTAGTGGTGTATTTATTTGGACCTAAAAGATACAATAGTACTTATCTCTTCCTTTAGTACATTGTTTTCCATTTTTCTCTCACCATTAGTGAATTATATTTTACCTAGTAGGTGTATGCTAACACATGGTTGGAAGAAATACATTTATGTTTACAATGTTCTTAAATATTCATCTATTTGTTCTTTACCTTCCTCTTTGTACATATTGTTTCTACCCTCCTATTAATATTAGGGACAATGAAATAAATCAAGATATTTATGTCAAATTTATTGATAACTTGAAGAGGCTTTTGCATTGAACACATCCTTTAAACTTACAATATACGGAAGCATGAGGAAAATTAATATTATACCTTAGAATTGATGCCTTATATTTTACTTGAAATCAACAAACATAAAATTATTTATAGTAGGAATAAGTCTAAAACTAGACAACAAACTTTACAAAATTAGAAAAATAAGAATATATAACATTACAAATCTTTTGTAGAGTGTACAATATTTTTCCACATATCACCATCTATTGGCACCACTTGCTACATCAATGCACTATTCAAATTTTTTTTTTACTTGTAGCTAAAGAATGATATCATATTTGATTTCCAAGTATATGCAAGTATGAGATCTCAAATAGACTAACACTTTAATGAAACATAATTTAATGTACACATAAACACCTACGTCTACCAAACTTAAGAATTAAGATCATGTTGTGATTCAATTTTGGAAAGCAAAACCACTTCAACCCTTAGACTAATGTTTATTTTTAGTTCATAAAAATGAAAATTTTGAATCTTGAAAGAGATTGTTGGGAGCTTGACCCAGCAACACTACCAACAGATATGATTCATGAGGAAGCACCAAAAACTTATAATAGCAAAAATTTATTACATTAAAATAGTTCAAATGGAGAATTTTATGCATGGTCCTTGAGTAATTTGGTTTTTTATATTCTTTCTTAGTGTAATTAGAATGAGAATCACTATCAACAATATGGCTTATGATGGAAGCTTATGTATTGGAAATTCTATGGAATCAGTCTATACTACCAAATAGGTTACATTTTGAATTACACTTTTTTTACATAAGAATCGAGGTACATGCTAACTAGTGGCTCTAGTGATAGTGTACCTTCAAGCCTTCATATATCATTGGATAAATACTCCATGTATAATGGCTCAAGTTCCTTCATCACTACCACATGGATGGTCTCAATGTCAATGCCAAAGATGTAGGTGTAGTGAAACCTTCCAAGAAAATCCTTAGAGTTGTGCTAAATAGTCTCCTCCTCCTTGAGTTTTTAAATAGGCTACATGGTCTCCTTCCTCATAGAAGGATATGCATATATATAAAGAGATAGAAGGAGAGGAAGAGAAAGAAAAATAGAAAGTTAGAGTGAGAAAGAGAGAGAGAGAGAGGGGGGGGTAGGTTCAAGGGGGAGAAATATAGAGAAAGGGAGAGGGGGAGATGGGGATATATAAAGAGAGAGGGTGGGAGGGAGGGAGAGTGATAGAGATAGGGATAAGGAGAGGGATAAAGAGAGAGAGAGAGAGAGAGAGAGAGAGAGAGAGAGACAGATAAATAGAGAGGTCAAGAGATAGAGGGAGAGGGGGAGGGAATGATAGATAGAAAGGGAGAGGGAGAAAGAGTGAGTGAGAGATAGAGAGAGGGAGAAAGAGTGTGAGAGCTTGGGAGATGGATATGGATAGAAACATAAATAAATGGTAAGAGATAGAAAGAGGTAGAGGGAGAGTGAGAGGGAGATAGATAGATAGGGAGAGGGATATAGATAAAGAAGGAGAGGGAGAGAAACATAGAGAAATGGTGAGAGAGAGTTAGAAATAGATAGAATGATAGGGAGAGGAGGAGGGGGAGAGAGATAGAGAAGAATGAAGGGAGAGAGGGGTAGGAAGAGAGATGGACAATATAGGGAGATAAAGAGAGATGGAGGATCAATATATAGTTAAAGAGAGGGAGAGTAGAGGAGAGGGAGAGACATAAAGAGATAGTGAGAGATATAAAAAGATAGATGGGGAGAGGTTCTAAGAAATATAAAGATAGTGAGAGAGATATATAAAGATATAAAGGGAAGGAGAGATAGAAATAGAGAGTGGGAGTGAGATAGAGAAAGGGAGAGATAGAGAGAAATAGAGGGAGAGAGGGAGAGGGAGAGGGAGAGGGAGAGGTATAGGGGAGAGGGGGAGGGAGAGGTAGATGGAGAGGGGGAGAGGGACAATCGTAGAGATAGGGAGGAGAGATATATAGAGAGATAAAGAGAGAAAAAGAGAGAAAAGAGACAAGAGATAGGGAGAGATAAAGAGATATAGAGGGATAGAGAGAGATAAAGGAAGAGATAGAGAATGAGAAATATAGATACATAGGGAGAGAGAGAGAGTGAGCATTTAGTTTTAAGAAATGGGATCACAATTTTAATTTATTAAATTTCATGTTTAATGTTTTAAATTAAATACACTCACATTTTATGGGACATGAAACAAGATCACATTTTGTGTTTTACAAAATGTGAGCGCATTTTGTGGAACATGAACATGAGAGAACTTTTTAGTCAAAAAAAATTCACTCCCTTTTTTTTTTGGAATAAGTTTGGATAACAAGCCTAAAGGCTTGGACTATTTATTTGCCTCCATTTCACGTGTTTTTTTTTTTCCTTCAATGATGTTTCTCAACCTACACATCATAGGTTTACACATTGTCTAATGATATGTAATAAAATTACCACAAAAAATTCACACATCTTCTTAGCTTTCTAGCTGTATATTTTTTATATTAGAAATGCACATTAACATATATTTATTTTGAATCTCTTCTACTAATGTTTCTATATTCATCAAATACGTATGTATTGATTTTTATTTATAACTTTTGATCTGCTTATCAAAATTTGAAAATATTATATCTAGGATTGTTCTACACTTCACTTTTTACACATTGAATATTATTTTAGTGCAAGTTATGTGACACACAAATTCAGTGATGTGGTTTCCAAGATGTATCCACTTTGAAAAATCATTATGAATATATATATATATATATTCAATAAAAAATTACAAAAAATATATAAATTCTTGTAGTCTCTCTTAATTATGTTTCTACCAATTAATTTTTAAAAACTAAATGCAACAAAAAAAGTAGGGGGGCATAGACTTGAAACTAACACTTTTGTGTGTGCTCAACATTTCATCCTCTTAATATTAACTATTTTTTTTAAAAAAATAGTAGTTTATAAATTAGATTCAAAGTACTATAATTCTTGTTCTTATCATGTCTTCAAATTTTGACTGCATGCATCTCAAATTACTCATCCAAGTTCAAGTTTAATTGATTTCAAAAAGAAAAAAAGACCAACTTAGACTCCCGTTTTGTATACCATTTCCATACACTTACACTTATCTACAAAAATATGATCTCCACTCTTTAACAGATGCAACTTCTCTATAGAACATATCCTATTATCTTCTCACCAAACAAGCATCAACATTTATTTTCAAGAATTTCTCCTACAATACTACTTCTAGGGACACTATTGAAAATGACGATCATTGATCGATCTCCTTGATTTTATTCTTTTCCTCCTCTAGAATGGTGAAAATTTTAATAGCCACAACTATGTTAACAAACTTTGAATCATCTTATTACAACGCTTCTAGCAGTGGTGAAGAAATTTTTTCTTGATTGTGAAGTATTTCTTCATCCATACAATGACCTCTATCCAAACCATGGTCTATCTTTTGAGTTGCACAATAGCTTAACTCAGTGTTGTGGCCATCATCATTTTTCATGCAATGTCCATCTTTTTGTTGTGACCTTTTATCTCCTTATAAAAATACATCATATCTAGTTTCCTTGCTTTTAACAGCTTTGATTTCTTTTACTGAAAGAACTACAAATAGTTTAACCGAGGCTTCCAACTATTGCAATAGTCTTTCAAACCCTTGATTCCTCCTTGTATGGAGACCTAAGAAATTTCCTCTCAACTTCAAATTTCTCTCTAAAAATGTAATCCAATCTACGATCTAACTTCTTTACAAAATGTGCAACACTATCTTGGTTGGACTTTCCTTCTTCTCCAGTCTTTTCTTCAAACCCATGATCTTTGTGGATAACCTATGATTACACCATCATTCACTTTTTAGATGATGCAAATTTTTTTGTATGGATATGTTGATCTAAGACACCAATTTGATTTTGGCGGTTGACTATTTTCTTGGCCACAACAACCTTCATTTTCTATTGACAACTTCACCAAGGGACACAACTTTTGTTGACTAGGGATGAAAAACAACCTCCTCCTTTTGTTTTAAAGTGGTGATCTCAACTTTCTTTGGCTTGGCGGCTCACCAAGTGCCATGTAATTTATATCTACTTAAATCCAAAGAGATTGTTATAAAAAAGATTGAAGAGATTAGGGAGATCATAGTTATTTACCAAAGTCAACTTTGAAGTAAAAGAAAGGGATTGCAACAATGTTAGTCATCCTCCAAATCACAAATTCTTGAAGAGAAAGAAGGCACACAAATTTTTTGAAGGAGATCAAAATAATTGTAATGAAATCATAGCCAAGTGCAAAAGCAGAAACACAGGGCAAATTGAAATCATTTGTTTTGATGGCTTGGTAAAGGAGTAAAGAAGGAAAAAATATTTTGGAGGAAGAACAGATGAAAATTAAGAAATATAATTCAAAATTGATAAAAAAATTTAAATGAGTGAGGAAAAGAAAGATATGAATATTTATGTGAAATTGATAATATTGAAAAAAAATTAAAAAATAGTATAGCAGAAAATGAAGAATTAGAAGAAAATTTAAAGTTCTTTGATGAGATAAAAAAGAAGAATGAAGGTTTGGAGGAAAAACTGAAGTTGTTGGAAAAATAAATAGTTTATAGAAGGGTGAGATATCAAGGTTGAAGAATAAAATATTCAATTAGATTAGTTGCTTGCAACATGCCAAAAGAAAAATGAGAGTTTTAAATTAAAGTCATCAATATGTGATGTTTCATGTGATATAGGTGATTTATGTGATAAATTTGAATCTTCTTCTAATAAAATATGTAAAGATGAAGATAATAATTTGTTTGAATATGCAAATTTTGCTAGTTGTTTTGAAAGGAGTGTTGGTTTGATAACCATGAATAGAATGGGATATAAAGGTCAAGGATTGAGAAAGTATGGGCAAGGAATTAGAGAGCCCGTTGAGCCAATTGTGAGGCCAAAGTATGAAGGTCTTGGATATGTTAATGGTAAGAGAAATACAAATGATGATGAAAATATCCTAGTTTCATACAAATCAGCTCATGGAATGCATTGTATCTAGTGTTCCCATTGGAATAGGGAAGGACATAGAAAGGAAATGTGTTGGGATCTACATCCTTGTAGTGTTTATGGTTTGAGAAATCATTTTGAAAATATACATGTTAGAATAGAGAGTGGAAAATGAATCAATGATAGAATGCTTGCAAATGTAATGGGGATGGAGTTATGGATCGAAATGTGATAAGATTACAAATAGTGGAAAATTAGAAATCTTCAAATAGTGAGCTTGTGGGAAGAGTATTTCCATATTGAACTTTTACAAATCAGAAGATCACTGGTAGGCATATTGACAAAGGAATTAATGAAGGAGAAAGACAAATTTTGAATATAGTGGATGTTAAAGAATTTGTGGTTAAACTTAAGAGGGGGTGTTGGAATATTAATTTCAATAGTTACTTATGCTTTCTCTAGTGGTGAATAATTGCATTAGTTACATGCTATTGTTAGAATATTCCTTAAGGACAAATAAATATATGCATTGCATGCACATTGTAATCGTTTCAAATCCCTCTATTTGTAGATGCATATTGTAACCATTTGAATATGAATAAGAATCAAAGATTGATGTAACAATCAATTAAGTTCTCATCTATATTTATTTATTTTTTATCTCATTCATCCCTTCATTTTGACGACTCTGCTAAGGAACTTGTAACCTTTGGAATAAGCCTGGATGATACAAGTTACTTGAAAACTCTTCAAATTCTAAAATTGACTGGTTAGATTCCACATCTATATTAAATGCAAGGTGATAATGAAAACTTGAACTTGATATGCTAACAATAGTGACATTCTAATAATAGTAAATCTAGAAGTATCCTATCCTCATGCAGAATTATGGTTTTCTCCTAATTTTGAGGGAAATTAACACAATATTCCAACAATCAACTGGTTCTTCTATTCGACCCATATCGTGATTCAGGTAGAATGGATGCTCATTTCTTATTCATCTCTCGCCAATAACCAATGTCTATTATGTCACTTGGTAAATGTAAGGAAAATGAGCTGGCTTACTGCCTTTTGCCTTATTATGTCTATGCAGTCAGCAGAATGTACATTTGACTGTATTTATTAATTAATTGAAAATAAAAAAACATTAATTTTTATTTTTAATAAATACAACACGTTGCCAGTTAGTGTCCTCTACGAAACTCTATTTGAAATTTTCTTCTCACGCATCTTCTTATCGACCGTCTGCGTATACCAAGATGTATTTGAAGCTCTGTTTTGGCAATTCACATGTACTAAATTCTTTGGTAGGAGAAACAATCAGGATGGGCTACAAGATCAAAGGACACATCGTTCTTGAGAAGAAGAACTTTCTTGATTTTCAAGATCTGCCAGCCAGCGTTGTGGATGATGTTTTGGAGCTCGTGGGGAAAGGAGTGTCGATCCAGCTTGTTGGCGCCAATATCGATATAAGTAAGAGCGTGCTTTGAGTTTCTTTATATTTTGCTTTCATTTCTGGACTACTGTTATTGAATCTACGGAACTTGAAATTAGCAGAGAGTGGATCTGGAATTCTGGGCGAGCCTACATTTCTACAGAAATGGATCTCTACTCATGACGGCCTTCTTGCTGGCGAGAACGCCTATGCCATTGACTTTAATTGGGATTCCCACTTTGGAAATCCAGTAGCCATTTTCGTCAAGAATTCTCACCATAGCGAGTTCTATCTCAAGTCCTTGACTCTGCAGCATGAACGAAATACTCTTCATTTTGAATGCAACTCATGGGTGTATCCTGCCTCCAAGTACACGGCTGATCGAGTTTTCTTCTCAAACCAGGTAGGTAACCCTCATATTTCAAGTTAAGTCCAGAGAGTTTTTGAGTTAGATTTCTGAGAAGAATTTCTTGTTTCACCCTCATACTTCTAAGCAGTTGAATCCAGAAATCATTATCTTGAAAGAAAAGTTAGCTGGCTAGAATTATTAATAAATTTGCTCTTGCTGTTTGTAGAGCTATCTCCCTGTTCATACTCCCTCTGTTCTTGTCAACTTGAGGAAGCAAGAACTGGACAGCCTGAGAGGAAACGGGACGGGAAAGAGGGAGGAGTGGGACAGAATTTATGACTATGATGTTTATAATGATCTTGGAGACCCAGACAAAGATAAAGATCTAAGCCGCCCGGTATTGGGTGGTTCGCAACAGCTTCCATATCCTCGAAGGTGTAGAACTGGCCGTCCTCCTACTAAAACAGGTTTGTTACCATATTAAAGAATTGACCTTGCATTTTGTGATGAACGACTTGGTTGGTTGAATTTCCAATTTTCCAGTGACTGACAATGCTGTTATTGGTTATTTTGTTTTACCTTCTATAGTTGACTGTAATTGAGTTTCTTTCAGAGCCTGCGAATGTCTTCTTCATATTGAGAAACCCATTTTATTTGAATATGATTTCTTTCTAAATCTTGAGGATAGGAGGGAATACGGCCTGAATAAGACGGTTTCTTGACTGTTTATTGACATAGATCCGGCTAGTGAAAGCAGACTGCCATTACTGAGCTTCTTAGACGTCTATATTCCACGAGATGAACGTTTTGCGCGTATCAAATTGTCTGACTTTTTGGCTTACGGTCTCAAATCGATCGTTCATTTTTTAGTGCCACAAGTGACATCTGTATTTGACTCCACCCCGAATGAGTTCGACTCCTTCCAAGACATCATGAAACTGTATACTGACGGTTTGAGGCTGCCCGAGAATCACTGCATTGAGGCTGCAAAGGATTTCATTCCACTAGAGCTTGTCAAGCAGTTTTTAAAGACAGAAGGAGGAGAAGTGCACAAGTATCCTATTCCACAAGTTATTGCTGGTGGGTATTGTCTTGAACATCTCACTAACAAATGTCTTAGATCTTCCGTGGAACAGTATTTTGACATGGGAATGTGTGGATGCAGCCGACCCACATGCCTGGAGGAAAGATGAGGAATTTGCACGTGAGATGATCTCTGGTGTGAATCCAGAGTGCATAGAACGTCTGAAAGTATGGATATGGATTCCCTGTAGTCACATTTTTAGTTTTTATGAATATATCTTTGTAGTTGTTTTGGTTTATCATGTAGATCTTAGAGCGATTTTCTAAGGATTTAATGTGCTCATTCTTATTCTGAACCATACAACAGAGTTTTCCTCCCAGAAGCAACCTAGACCCAAAACAGTTTGGTGAGCAGCTAAGTTCTATCACTGCTACAGATATTGAGAAAAACCTTAAAGGCTTAACCGTGACTCAGGTAATTTTAGATTCCAAGTCCATCTCATAATTCTGCGAAAAAAAAAATAGTATTGATTACGGGGAAATTGTGACTTATCTTCATATTCTGCAGGCTCTGGAGAAAAATAGGCTCTACATTCTGGATTATCACGATTTATTGATGCCATATATAGATAGAATAAATGGTCTGGAAACTACCAAGACATATGCCACTCGCACAATTCTGTTCCTCAAAGAAGATGGTACATTGAAACCAGTTGCAATAGAGCTTAGTCTACCTCCAAGCGTTAGAAAAGCATTCACGCCTGCAGAGGAAGGAGCGGAAGGAGCCCTGTGGCAACTCGCCAAAGCTTATGTGGCCGTCAATGATTCTTACGTTCATGAGGTTATTACTCACTGGTATGATGCCCTCTTGGTTATTTGAAATGATCTCAAAGTTTATGTTTGTATATGATTTGCGCATAAAAATTAATCCTAAAAACCTTTCGTTTATAAGGCTGAGAACACACGCAGCCACAGAGCCCTATATAATTGCGGCAAACAGGCAGCTTAGCGCGATGCATCCAATTTATAGGTTACTAAGCGCACATTTCCTGAACACAATGAACAACAACGCTCTGGCTCGCCAAATCCTCATAAACGCCGGAGGAATACTTGAACAATCACTCTTTTCTGGCAAGTATTCCATGGAATTGTCTGCAGTAGTTTACAAAGACTGGAGATTTGACCAGGAAGGGCTACCTGCAGATCTCCTTAAAAGGTAGGCAACAATGATTAACGAAAGATTAAGTTTTGCTGAATTGTACTGTGAGTGACCTACTTTACAATTGCCATTGAACAGGGGAATGGCAGTCGAGGACGATTCCATGCCCCATGGGCTGAAGCTTATGATTGAAGATTATCCCTTCGCAGTGGACGGATTAGAGATCTGGTCTGCAATAGAGGCGTGGGTAGCCGACTATCTGTCAATCTACTACAGCGATGAATTGGTGAAGACTGACACAGAACTTCAGGACTGGTGGCATGAGATCCGATATGTTGGACATGGAGACAAAAAGGATGAATCTTGGTGGTATAAAATGGAAACTGTGGCAGACCTTCAAAAAATATTAACAACAATCATATGGTTGGCCTCCGCCCTTCACGCTGCTACCAATTTTGGGCAGTTTGCCTACTCTGGATATATGCCCAACAGGCCTGCCGTGAGCAGAAGGCTTATCCCCACTGAAGGATCCCAAGATTTCTTAGAGCTTGTGAACAGTCCCGACACAGCCTTTCTGAAAACAGTTTCTAATCGGTTTCAGACGACCGTGGCCATGTCTATACTCGAGATCCTGTCAAGGCACTCCACGGACGAGGTTTATCTCGGGCAGAGATCTTCTCAAGGCTGGACAAATGATGAGCGTGTTTTGAAGGCATTTCAAAAGTTTGGCTCCACACTGGTAGATATAGAGAAGAAAATAAACGAAAGGAATGAGGACAAAGCGTTGAAGAACAGAAGAGGCCCAGCGCAAGTAGCATATACGCTGCTCTATCCCAGCACCTCGGATGTGAGCCAGAGCGGAGGGATGACAGGAAGGGGAATTCCAAATAGCGTCTCTGGTTGAACTGGTTCAGTAAGATAAGGATCATGGAACAGAAGTACAGTACAATAAGATAAGGATCAGAGAACAGAGTACAAGTAAAACTTCACAACAATATCTTACTCTTTATTTCTTGCATGCAGATTGTATATTGTATATATTAGTGATATAAGATTTTCATGAATGTAATTGTGTTGTTTTTGGATTTGATTGTGTGTAAGTTTTTTCATCAATATTTTGGATCATATTCCATGATCCGTCATCAGAATAACGAGTTCAAGAAGATGTAAAATATAAGATTGTATATATTCAATCTTTTCAATTGACATAAAAGATTATTAGTGCAGGTCCAAATTTATTGAACATAAATGCCTTAAAATCTGGTAGCACAGCTACCTTTTGTGTTTGGCAAGGAGAACTAGTAGACTCTGAGACAATATTTATTCTCGATAAATTTATTATGATTTGATTTGTCATAAAAATAGTTCCTTTTAATAATAAAAATTTAGGAACTGTGAGTGTATTTGTTATATTATAACTTATTAATAGTGATTTGTTTTTTTATTATTTAAATGTAAAAATATTAATCAATACATAATAAAATATATTTTTTTTACAATTTAATTGGTTGTTTTAGTTGAACTTTGCACATAATTAATATTTAAAAAACTAATGATCAAAATCAAGTTTCACATGGAATATGTCATTATAATTGATTATACAAATATATTAAAATATTATGTCTTTATCATCATATTGAATAGTTTGAGTTTATATGCACTATTCAACTCCTTTATCTAAACATATTAAAAAAAATTTATATTTATTAAAATAAAATATTATGTCTTTGTTGGCATATTGAAAAGTTTGAGTTTGGACATATCATTTAACTCATTTGTTTAAAAAATGTAAAATATGCTTGTCAATGTTATATTAAGTCTTTCAAATTAAATATATACTTGATGATTTTAAAAGGGCATTAGAATACAATTTTAAAAGAAGAGATTCCTTCTATTTCAAACTATGAATAATTAATGTTCTTTTTTTGAGACTTACAATACTAATAATACAAGTATCTACAAGACAAAAACAAGATGTAAGGAACACTACTTAGTGTATAACTCCAATTTATTCTAGCTTTTGAATAATAAATCTATATATTAACAACCAATTTTCAATATAGATTCCTTCTTAATCCACACCAATCTTTTTCAATGAATAGAATTCATGTCCATAGATCAAACAAGTTAGAAATTTAAAGAGGAAAAAAACTTATGAACTAAAATAAAAATTCAATAAATTATTTCAATTCAATGTGATAAATATGTGTATATTTTTCACTTATTATATCTTACTATCATATTAAGTTGTTTTTCTACACAACTATTTAATTTTTTTTTCTTTGTAATCAGATCAAGTATTTAACGTTTTCTATCTTGTTTCTATTTAAGTAAGATATAACATTTTAAACTTGTAATCACTTAATATCATCAAGAGGAAACCTCTTTATTGAATTTGAATGGATTTCTAAATTTTAACAAATATATGATTGAAAAAATATATACAATATATTCATATAAATAATGAACAAAACATTGTGTTACATGCCACATTGTAATGATGATGTTGTAGATCAAGGAAAGTGAATATTACATTTTTAATAATTATATATTGTCTTTAGTGATCTTCTAACAATTCTACATTCTTTAGCGGTGTAATGTCCATTGACCAAGAAATTATTTTAATGGCTTATTGATTGAATCAAAATGATCTATCTATATTTATTCATATATTTTTGGTATGCGACTTTTTCCATGCATAAACTTACAACTTTAGAATATGAGAAATTATCCACTAGAGTATCTATTTCATCCAATATCCATTTCAGTGAAAATTGTTTTTTTATAGTAGCATTAAAATGAATATTTTTTAATATTTTTAGAAATAAAAGAAATTTTTTAGATAAAGAAGTACAATGTCAAAACTATTGATATATTTTAACCTTTTGCAAATGAGATTCTTGTTGTGGAAAGAAATATATAGTTCTCATTTCTTTATTACATAGATTTCTCACTTCTTATTTATTACTCATTAATAAACATGTAATTTGCATTCCTTTTGATATATTGTTTAAGTATATATCATTATTTTCCACACATTTAGACTATTTAAAGCATTCCTACCATTTTTTTATTTGTGGGCTAATCCTATTTAACTATGCTACTAACTCTCTTAAGAAACATGTTTGCTCATTTTGATCAATATATACAGAGAAACATCATTTTCTTATATATTTTTTTTCAATCTAGTTCTCATATTCTGATAACTCAAATAATGTAACTTATTGTTATGTCAACTATAACACTATTAACCTAGTTTAAAATATATGTTTTAAAAGATTGATTGTTATTATGCACAAAATCCAAAGTATATATTTAACAAAAACTCCTAGAAAAATAAGTGAATAATGGTGGTTTGGAGGATTTTATATGATACACAATCAAATATCATTTCTTTTATTCATCTATCTTTTTAAATACATGCAAAAATAAAAAATACATCTAATAGTTCAACACACACATTGTAGTGAACATCCCTACCTATTTTTTCTTTCATTGAACTCACATAAAGTTGTTGATATTTGTCATTGATGTCATTGATCGGTCTGGTATTCTTACCTTTGGATTATCCCTTGTTTTGACAGTGTACGGCATAAGTCTTTCGGTCTATGCGGTGTTGTACCACAGTTTTGATACGGGCCTATTTGGTATAGTGGTATATCTTTTTGCATCTATGTAACATCTCTAATGTCTTGTGTAT